>JAPYZN010000015.1:0-94366 GCA_030522865.1 Psyttalia lounsburyi
CGATATTTTTCCGTAGTGATTTTCACTTTTTCGAGTTCGGGCAAGGGCCCGTACCAATCCCCGGACGAGGAAAAGTGAAGAGCAGTACGGAAAAATATTATGCCGGACGGGCGTTATGGGGTTTTTTGCTGGCGTTTGGCAAACCGAGCCGAAGGCGAGGTGGCCACGCGAGCAAAAAACCCCATAACGCCCGTCCGGCAATATACTATTTTTTTGCGCATTATTAAACATTCTCATGTGCAATTTTTAAAATATTTTTCGAAAATTTTGATTACATTTAGATTCCCCTGAAGTTGTCAAGCATTGTATAACTAATATTGCTTTGAAAAAAAAATTACAATTTTATAAACTGATAAAGGAATGAAATCCTGTCTCTCAGATTCATCTATTGACGAACTCTAGAAATAACAATAAAAATATAGTACGAATTCAAGCATTCAACATATTCAAGCCCATACGAGAGATTCAAATGTTTATCAATACAAGGAGCCAGAGAGCCTCCATTGAACATGTAATCTCTCTTTATCTTATAAAGATTCGTCCATTCTCATTTAACATTTACATTGTGAGTAGCTAAAAATATCCAAAGAGTTTTTTTCAATTAAATTGTATAAACCCTTTGCCCTTAGAAAATGCGTTCTTCTTCCGCGAAGGGGGGGGGGGCGCTCTCACACCTTCAATTCACCTTCAATCAAACCCCCTGAACAGCCTTTTTCCCCGCTATCCCGTTAACAATACCCCGATCAATCTCATTCCCTCGAAATGCTCCCCGAAACAGAAAAATCCCCCGGCAATTTCCTGCGCAAAGACTGCACCAAAGTTAATAGCGGAAGCCAGCATATCACCTCGCGGATATATCTTCCTCGGTTATAACCGCGGCGTGAATATTGTTTACTCGTCGGTTAGGAACGCACATTCGCTGAGAGTTTTCGCGGTGGGTGCGGTTATAAACTTAGCAAATATTGCTCGAGGTTGCGTCGTTGTTGCTGCAGCTGTGTAACGGAAGTAGACGATACAATGTGGAGGATACGTCAAAACTCCCGAGCGCTATTGCTCCCTTTCTCCTCTTCTTCTGTATTTTCATGCTCCCTCCGCTGTCAGTGGCTACCTCAATTCAAACTCTCTCACTCTGCCCCCCCCCCCCCCCCCCCCCCCCCCCCCCCCCCCATTATGGTAAGATATTCACTGACAGAAACAGCGGAGGAGGGCCGGAATTTTCAGTTTCCCTATATCTGGAATGTAATATGAGAAAATGCGAAGGAAAATAGCCAGAATTGCCAGGGCATACACAGGCTGAACCGCACACCAAAGCGACTTTCGGTGAATCGGGCGCTTATAGAGGCTGCGCCTGTGCAACTCTCATACCCCTTTCTCCACTATTTTTTTCTCCACTTTTTTTTTTTCCTCAAGCCCACGTACCACACTCTAACTTATATATATATAGCTGTATGAGTTTTATTTTATGGCAAAATTATTCCTGGAGAAAAATAATTCAATCTCGGCCCGGCGGGCGCGCTTGTACGGGTTACACCAGCCAAAAATTCGGGGTTGGGGAAATTTCTCGGTGGATACTCTGTACTTCTGTGTCCTAACCAGCACCTCTAAAAATTCTATGTACCGAGGCTTCAAGGGGATAAATAACAGCAGGGGGTGACTTTTATTCCTGGGAGTGTTTTCGTTTTCTGAGGTTAGGTGGGAGGCGGGAGGGAGGGATTTTATCGGTTGGAAGAAGATTCTCTCCGATTGAATAAGCGGATTTAACCGATTTATCGATGAGGGGATAGTATTTTTGGGGATGCATGTTTGGGACTGGTGGTGAGGAATGTCTTTTCGATGGTGCGATGAATTTATTGAGCTGTTCGAATGAATGAAAAACGGATTGATTGGAGGGAATTGTTCTGCCGTTACAGTTTTTCCATTTTACAGATTTTTTTCGACTAACGTTGAAGTGAATATCGATTTATCAAAAATAATTGTTAAACTATTCATGATAGCTAGGTATTTGTCACGATTACTAAAATTCTTTCTTCATTGCCAAAAAATTTATCTCTTTATACGATTGCAGGAGAGGTATAATTTTTATTACTATTTCTTTGCAGAGATTTCCATTGAATTTTCCAAGCTTCTGATCGGAAATTTCAATCAGTAAACCTCACTAAAGATGATGAACAGAATAGAGACATTTGTGGGAAGTGAAGTGTGCCGGATTTTTGTGAGGTCGCTCAAGGGTTAGTCTCTTTCTCCTGTTAGTTTATTCTTAGTGCCACTCCGAGATTAAGGTAATGTGTCACTTAAGAACCGTCAACCGCAGCCATACTCTCTCTCTCCCTAACTATCTCCCTCTTATTTCGCAATATAAGAATGAATGGTGAAAACTCGGAGGGACGAATTAGTCGCTTCAGGATGAATACGAAGTGAATTCTTTCGGGAAGTTTCCGTAATGCAGACGAGTTATGGCGCTCGAAATTGAAATTATAAACGTAGAAATAAGAAATATTGGAAAATAATTCAAACTTATTACTTCTTTTCCATATTTTAAAAAGAAAAAAGAACTGAATTAGATATTCTTTCTTGCGCTGGGAGTACTCCGAGTTTACTATTGAAGGAGGCGAAGAAAAAAGATAGTTCACAAAATCCAATTTATTTTGACGACTGCATTCACGGAGTAAATATAACTCGCACAGGGAGGGGGTGAAATGAGTGCAGAAGGGAGACGGGAGTAGTCCCGGTAGTGCAATTCCAACGTCTCTGTGCCATCATTTGAAGATTACAACTGCATGTAAAATGCATTTCGCACTGCCACGAGCGGCACCAGTAACCACCTGCGTATCCACTAGCGCTCGGCGTTTTCAAAGTCTCATTCCTGGCACTTGTCACAGAGATACTGATGAATGTGAACACTCGTTGCAGGGTTAAATATCATCTCTCTCTCTGGGTGAATGGTAAAAAGAGAGGACATTAATTAGAGTGTAAAAAATAAAAGCAAAGAGTAACTGGAAAAGTTTAAGTAACAAATTTGAATAATTAGCGTGGAAAGAAAGAAGTATTATGAAAATTTTTTACCTCCTTTTTGAAATTTTTCCAGACTTTCTACTTTTGTGTTATTACGGATGACTTTTTTCCCCCAGAAAGTGGGAAAAAAACACCCGGGGAAAAAAGCTCAAGTGGTGATTTGCATAATTGGGAAAGAAAATTATGATAAAATTTTAATATTGAGAGAATGTTGTGGAGACCGCGTAAATTTTTTTTTTACCAGTGAATGAAGCTGCAGGTGTCGATTAAATTTTAATCGCTGCTATGGAAATAAATTGAAGGATGAAAACTATAACTGCTCAATTTATGGTACTGCACTCGATAAATTGAAGCAGAATCGAGTGAAGTGAGGGCAGCAGTATAAAGTGGTAGGATTTCCTGCTTAGATAGGGACGTACATGATTTTTATAATCTGCAATTCGAATTTTTGACAACTTTTATCAAAATTAAAGTACACTCGTTGTAAAATATCTTTGAGAACACGGGGTAGAAATTATTAGTCTCTCGAAGCTCTCACACTGAGAAAAAAATCGAAGTGCACAAAAAATATCTGCTTCGGACAATCAAATGCCTTTAACTCCTGAGTAAAACCCGCTTCAAATTCTTGTCAGTAAAATATCTAATAATAATTATAATCCTTCCCGGTGCAGAGACCACAAGAAACAAAAATTCATAGTATACTATTAACAAATTGGCAGTTCTTGTAAATTTTTACCACATTTAATTTTCAATGAAAGTTCCAGGAATCCCTGAAAATTCATAATTTCGTAGAAAAATCAATAAGAACTGGAAATTAATAAAAATCCAGACAATTTGATCGAATATATTCTTCAATTTTCGCGACGATGGCACTAATTATAATTTCCGCGAAGAAACATCATAAAAATTTAAATCTTACTAAGTGTTCCGTGTAACTCGGTACTGAATATTCCAACTCCTCTGAGAATGTAAGTATATCGAGTAATTCACGTTTTTGCGCTGCTCAAAATTCTGAAATTACAATGAATTTTCCGCGAAACTGGAAATTTTGTGGCCCTTGTACTGTCAACTCAAATTCAGTGTCGGTGTCCTAAAAATTACTGGCAGAAAGAATCCATAAAATTTGTATTTTTTTTTTCAGAGTGTGCTTCAGTTCTTTTCTTTGAACAGAATATCAATTGACTTTCAAATCATTGAATCATTCTCTCACCACTGAATATTGTAATTGGATATAATTGATGGGTATCGCTTCCCATGTACCACGGCGAGACAAAAACAATAGAATCGTAATGTACACCAAAACAAGAGAATTCATTTTCCATCTCCCAATTGACTTCTTGAATCCTTTATCATCTTACCATTGACAATTTCTGTAGTTCCAATTTCATATTAAACATTCAAGCTCGTTATCGGATTTCCCGAGTATAGGGATAACGCACTGTGCGCATATAGAGAACAAGAGGCTTTAGTATTCGAACGTCCGGGGAATCCCTTCCGCTAGTCTCTGAGGCTCGATTTACATAGTTATAATGGAATTATTCCGTCGCGCAAGATCTTTGTTCCAGATCCCTCCATGGATCCGTGATGTATAATTCCTCCATGGAGGGTTAGAGGCCACCTAGTACTCATAGAGGAAAAATCGTTTCTTCTCTGCCACGTCAACAGAGTCCCATTTTTTCAATTTTGTCAATTGTGAGCGTTTCGCAATATTTACGAACAAACCTCCATATTGAGTGTATTTGGGTGAATGATTATTGCTCCTGCATTTGTTTACCCAGTCATCAGCTGTGATCTGTACAAGGCATGTCGCTCTGTCACAGTTTTTTCATTTTTATCATTCCTGTATTTACTCATGGGGACCGCCGAATGAAACTTCACCGGGATATCATGTGAACAAATTCACGGACGTAGGATTTTATACATGTAAAAACAGCGAATGATTTCCAATCAGCGACCACACCACCGGACAGTTTATATTTCAAAGTACTCCATACTCAAAGGTTTTTTTTAACAATTAAATATCGGGAGGAATAGATCGTGCGCATTTACATGCAGGCAACGAGGAGTTTCATAAATAATGGAAATGAGCGGGTAGTGGCTAATTTTTTATATACGGAGAAAAAATTGTATGAAAATTATCGTATGAATGGAAATTGGAAATCATGGGATTACACAAAAAAAATGAAACCGGAAAAACCGGAGACCTTTCATCAGAACATACCGGCATTAAAGTCACTTTAATTACTATGTATTAAAATTAATCAAATTACTTTGAATCAGATTGAGTTGAATTATGGTTGAATTTTTTTAATTATTGATGATTTATATGATGATTTTATCTTACGTTGCATTAACTCGAAATAGGTACAGTGCCATAAACTTCCCGGAATAAAAAACAGCAAATCCATCCTTTGTTCTCTATTTCGCGAAAATATACTGCATGTTTCACTGAGTGTAGAAAAGCATTAGTTTTCTTTTTAGATAAAGAGGCGAGAATCAACTGGCACCGGATGAAGTATTCCGCAATTGGTGGAAAATGGAGATAATTATTTGACATTTGAGTTATGCGAAATATTGCAACTGAACTGCACTCAATAATAATTAGCGCATTCCTTTCGTTAACAACAAAATTCATTCGGCCCTTTACCGAAATCTTCGGAAGTACCACACCCACTTTCATTGCAAAATAATCGTCCTTAAATAAAATGATATAGCACAATACATTTCCCTGTGCTTTAGCTGTATGAAAATAAACGGAAACACCCGAATTGCAAATGAAAATTAACAGATACGCAAAGTTTGACTGTATAAATATGGATACACGAAACGCAGAATTCCCAGACATTGTTATTATTCACGATGAATCCAAATAACTTTGTTTCCGGTTTCATTTTCGGTTCGTTGATTGGCAAAATGATGGCGTTCACCGCGAAAATTCGATGCTCGACAAAAATTGACAAGTGTCGAATTCATGAAAATATTTCTTTAATGAAGTTTTAACGTCACTTTTATCTGAACATTCATCGACAATTACATTGTGACCAATGATTCATTCGAATTGACAGATCTCAATTTGACAAAAATTGATATATTCAAACATTTGAGAATAACGATGTTATTGACTTTTAGTGATTAGTGAAAAATTAATTGACAATACTCAATTAAACTGTGAATAAACTGGGAAAACTGATGGGAGTAATATTTGTCGTTTACGAAAAAAAGTGAACAGTCATGAAAACATCAGTTTGGCAAAATTCAAACGGAGGAACTTTAAATTCTCCACGGTCGAATCGGCACGCCGAAAAAGTTTCTAACGCCCGAGGGACGTGGATATATAACACGAAAGAAGAGTGGGGTACTGGGGATATAGCGGAGGGAGAAACGGAGGGGGCTAGTCCGCAAGCTGTTACCCCAGACGCTGCAATAATACCATTTTCACGAACGAACGGATTCGAACTTTAATTAATCGGATTCCCTGAGACGACGGCTCAGATTTGATCGGTAAATTAGTAAGATTACTTCACCACAACATTCGTATTCTACTCACGTTCAACGTCTAACTTTGGGGGTAGTGCGGACTTTAGGGTTGAATTCCAAGTTAAAAAGTACATGGGGGAAATGCTGTAAATAGAAATAATATTTCTGAAACGTGGTCGCAAGGAATATACAGAGAATTCAAGAAAATATGAAAATGAGGGGAGAATAAAGAGCGAGTAAATGGTTGGAGACATTTTAGTTAACGAGCCAAATGAAACACATTTTGATGAACAAAACATCAACTTCAACTAATATTGTAAATTCGTTCTAAAGCGACAAAAATTAGAATGTAGTTTTTTTTATATATATAAACAATGCTTCGCATACAAGCCTCAGACGATGCAGTTTCGCAGAATGAAATAAAAAATTCAATGTCCCAGCGGTAATGAATAATTTCCAACAGGAGATGAAAATTATTGTGGTATAATAACTTCCGGATAATGCGTGGCAATAATTCTGGATATGGTTACTAAATTTCTCCCTGATGTTATTGTCATTTGTACGCAAATATCAAGGCAAACACTCCCTACAAACAACAAAATTTTATTTCTCTCCCACTATCCGCAACTTTTTAACTCGTGCAGATAATTTTCACCAAAGTTTTTTCCCACAGCACCTGGACAATGAGCACCGCCAAGATGACGAGAAAAAAAAAGATAATTAAAAAAACACATGGTCGATGGTAAAACGAACACTTGAAGCGTAAAAGCTTCTATCCCTCCGAAAAAAAAACTTCTCAATCCCGAGAACAAACTTACCGCGCGTCTGACCTATTTTCCCTCTATCAATTGCAAACAAATTACGATTACCTCAACCCAAGAACTCTCGCTAGGCACTCCACTCCACTTACTCTTCTCTCCACTAATTCCCCCAACGACAAAAAAATGATAATAAATGACGTAAACTTGCGGAATAATTCAAAAAGTAATTTTAAAAAAATCCTGAAACAAAAATTATGAAGAATAGAAACGCACTGAGAGGACAAGCACGAAGGGAGAGGGATTAAAAAAAAACACATGGTCTTCTCGGCGCCCAAGTTAACGATAGTAGAAGTGTAAGTGGTAAACTTGTAAGTGGCGAAATAAAGTTGGGTCCCCGTGGCTGTGACAGTTTAATTAATATCTTTCATCCTCAAAGGAAAAACTTGGTGAACTCCCTCGACGCGCCTGAACCACTTCACCTCCTTCCCTTGAATTTATTTTTTTTCATGTCACCCCTGCTTCTTCAGTGCGCATCACCTTCCGTTGCTATTCGTTAACTAGTGGAAGTAAGCAGTCAACTAACAACTCATCGCAAACGATTCGATCTCTCAACTCTTTGCCTTTTCTCCCCCATCGTCTCCCCTCGTTAGTTCTCTCTCGCTCCCCCTCTCTCGTACGTTCCCTTTGATTTCACCTCTACATTTTCGATTTTTTTTGCACCTCTGTAGCGCTACAAATCTCTCGCTATTTCGAAGGCAAAAAATATCATGTAATGAGGTGGTATATTGCATCATTACTAAACTCGGCGCCTGGTGACACCAACCGAGGCGAGCGGATCTACCTACTATCCCCTACTATTTCTTTCTCAGTCGAGCTGTTGGTGCATCTCGAGATGCCAAAAAGAGACACCTCCAGCCGGCAATTTCCCAGGGCCGTTAATACCCGGACTATTTCCTTCAACTCTTGGAAGACGCCGCCAGCTACCCTCGGCCCATCCGTCTTTGTCCACCTGACGATTTTCCTTTCTCACGTTGGCTTCCCGGGTGCAATCCAGTCGTATATTTTATTCAATTAGAGGAAAAATTGAATGACACTCTGGGAATATTACACGGAAGAAATATCACCGAATCGGAGATTACAAGTTTGAAATTCATTGATAAGCATTTTTTTTAATTGGCGATATCTTTTCCCAATTGGAAATTTCATTTATCAATTAGGATTAGTGAATATTACAGCAATTTGGTAATTTTTGTTCTCACTGTCGTAATTTTATTATTGACTTGGTGATATTTTGTATTATATTACATGCGTTTTGGCTTTAGGGTTTCAATTTGAAAATCGTGGCATTTATGAAAATAACCAAAAATTACGCGGTTTTCGCTGTTAATTTTCAATACTCAACGAATTAGAAATTTTTTTGATTCGTAATTCACTGAATTTGAGCTTTTAGGATTTTTACTTGTTTCATCATTTGAAACGTGAGATGACAATGTGCGAACTCTGGAAACTGTCATTATTTGTCATGAATTTTTGTTCGAACGATTACATATTTACCGGGAGTAAAAATTGAGAAAGGACTGACAAAACATACCAGGAAATTGATCTGATGGAGTGGCGGATTAAGTCGAATAATGAATTTCCAGCACCCGCCGCCAAAAAATTTCTACACATCAGGAAAATTAGCCGTATAATTTGAAATTACATCGAAAATTATTTCGGCAAGTGCTAATGATTCCTAACTGAGGAAGAATTTTTTTATAATGAAATTTTTACCAACTACTAGTAAATAATAATAACCTTGTACTTCCATCTCTATCTATTTCATAATTTTAATGTACCGAGGAAACAAAAATTTTTAGAATTACATTGCCGATGATTAACCAAATCTTAATGGGTTTTTGAACGAATCAAATATTCCAAGAATGTCTCGTTGTTAAATTTAATCTCAATTTATAATTACGGAAATTGCATCAGTTTACTTATGAGAGTTGATTTAATAATCTCGTAAGTTCTATTGGAGATAGTTTGCTAAAATTAGAAATATTTTCAAGGTATTTTCACTGGTATTTATCAGGAATTCCGAATGCTGATCTCGCTACGGGACTGACATTGCGGAATTCTTCAAATGAGTCCTTATAATTGCAAAATTGAAATCGCTTGTAATGTAAATTGCATCTCTCCACTATCGTGAAGTCGTTCCAAGCGTTCGCTTTCCTACAGAATATTCTCTAAATATTCGATGAAAACCACGAAAGTTATAAATGCTTCTAATACATAAAATATTAAAATATCAACGCCCTCACCGCCGGGTTTTGCCACTTTACAGCCACATGACAATATTGAAGTGACAGTCCCTGAACTTCAGAAATCACCAAGAACATTAATAATATCTCAATTCCTCACTAATCTTCACTCTCGGAGATTCCCTCAGTGAGTTCATCCTTTCCAACACTCTAAACTTCCTAAACAAGTCTGGAAAACTCTCGAACGCCTCATTCAATCGACGGCATAAAAATAATTAACTCTCCAAGAAACAAGTAGCGTACAGTATAAATACCACTTGCTTTAATTATTGATTATTAGCCGCATTTCATTTTGAAGGAACAGAAAAATTAAGTAATCTTGACGCTACGATTTCACAAAAAAAAAATGATACAAGCAGGAGACGGATACCTCAGTCGGAAAGAGCACCCGATGCATAATCGGAAAGTCCCGGATTCCAATCCCATTCTGGATTATGCAATTTGCCAGTAAAAATTTCTTGTAAATTTTCCATTCAGAATTATCCTCGATCCAATCCACCTGCTCCAAATCCCATCCAATAACATCACGTGACGCTAGAATGTGAAACGGTATATAAATTTCCGCCCAAGGTATAAAAATTCCCTCTTGAATCTTCGTTCCCGTAAATTTTTTCATTAAGACAATTCTCGTCAACATCTCCGAATTTTTTAAACAAGTTCTAAAGACACTCTTACCCCTCGCCTTGAGTCTCGCCAATTCTCAATACACACAGTACGTTATTAAAATAATGACCTCTCGAGGAAACAACCGATAAATCGAAGTTCCTTTAATCCATTGGAAAAATAAATTTCAGGCGAGTGGACGCCGAGCCGATGAATATCGAACGGCTTAAGCCAACCTCTTCCTCACACACCCTCCACCGCCTGGCAATAGAGAGTTTGGCTATTAAATAGCTATTAGCACGATTAAAATATTCGATAAAAGTCCTTTCGCACTTCGCCACAGGCTAGCCCACACACTCTGGACTCCGGACTTTATGCACTGTCGAAAATCCAATAAATAATGATTTCGAATTATTCCAAACCACGCTGGCGGTGGCTTGGGCGTTCCCGTTCCATTTTTCACTCTCATATGTAGCATTTTGTATTCTACAATATGACTGGAACGGCGAAGGGATGAGTTGGGTGTGGGACTAACAAGGGAGAGCAATGGTCTCCAACGGACAGCACTAAAAGTTCAATGGGCGATGAATCACATCACAGGTTTAAATCGTTTCTCTTCTCCTAGCACCACCCCCTCTGCCAATCTGTGTATTTGAATACCTCATCCCTTGGCAAAACACATGCACTCGAAAACACTGTAAATGGTTCGAATCGATTTGGTGCGTTAAATTAAACGCCCCCTCTTCAATGGGGAAAAGTGCTCGCATTGTAAACTCATTCGTTTTTCCTTGTAAAATTGAATTGAACTAATTGAGAATAGATAAATCTGAGTGGAAATATCCTGGGTCCAAAAGTTTTTGTGTGGTTTTTCATTTGATTCTGAAGTATTATTCTATAAGACTCAAAAAACTTGATGGAAAAATGTTATTGCATTATATTCTGAAATGTTATCGCTAATTATAAACTATAGATGGACAAACTGCAAGAGCTAATAACTGAAAATACCCATGGGTGGTTTTTTGGTTATGATGTAAATACTCGATAATTCCAGTGAAAAATATTTACGCCCGTTTAAAACCTCATCCCGCCGTAAAACGCATGCACAAAAACACCGCAAATGGATTAAATCGATTTGATGCGTTAAATGAAACGCCCCTCTTGAATCGAAAAATTGTTTGTATTGTAAGCTTATTCGTGTTTACTTGTAAAATTGAATTGAACTATATTTTTTCTTATTATGGTGATTTTACATCGCTCCGATACGATAAGAATGTACGATGATAATTAAAACTAAATGGTTAGATCTTTCCGCATGTGAGGCAGCAAATTTATTCAATGCGCCAAGCCAGTGGGTAATTGAAGTAAGTGCAAATGAATAAATCCTGATGCAAACATGCAGAATCAAAAAATTTTGTTGATTTTTTTTTTAACTTTTCAATACGAAATTCAAGGAGGTTTGCAAATAAAGTGAAATTTCGAGATATGTTTGTTTGGATTTCCGTGGTTTTCCCCAATTTACATGAAATAATTCATTCCATTCATGGTTGAACTGAATCGATATAAATTGAATTAAAATCCTCAATTTTCATTGCATTTTGAATTACGAAATGCCTGGGAATTTCATTGGAAGTATTGACAATAATTTCCAAGATGTCTGTTAGGAATAAATTGGGGAAATAATTGTAGAAATCTCGTGATACTTTCCACAATTATTGATCGAACTCATAATTTTTCGTCAATCCCGCTTCTCCCGCCGATTACATCTGCAAATAGAATGTTTCTAACCAATTTATTGGATTTTTCTCTTCGCATAGATTACTCGAATCTCTAATCCCCCGAGTGAGCCCTTTTCGCGAAAGCGCATGCATATGAACTAACTCAATTGTCAGCTGTACGATCTGACGTGAAATTAAACAATATAAATGATAAAATGGTACTCGTACTATTGTCGAGTAAAGTTGCGGTGTTTTGCTCCGACGAAAAGTCCTGGTGGTGAACGATGTCGCTCGTAATTGCCGCACCGACATTGCTACAGTAGTCCTCGAGAAGTACGTAGCACAGTAATAGCCATGCCACCCTCATTCTGAAAAAAAAAAAAAAGATAAAATAACAGAGAAATGTTACAAGGGAGATGAGAGAACAAAAATAAGAAAAATTGGATGAAAGACGGAGCGGGACAAAGGGCTTTTAATGTTTTAACCTCAACGGGAAGAATAAATAAACGTTTAGGGGGACAGAGAGATTTTAAATGAAAGGGGTATATAAAAAATAATCTGGAGAAATTTTGCGAGCATTCGGGGACACATCAATGTGAAGCTCATTTTACAGTCGGAAACTGGGAGACATAAAACTTTTAAATGTGTTGGTGTATTTTCGCAGTAAAAGGAGAGCTGACGGATGGAATGGTGACTCTTGGCTCAAATGACTAATGTGCAAAATTTAATGAAATGTGTATCGTTTGCAGCATCCATAGAACTTTCCTCTCAATTCAAGTTATTAAATTTGCTTTAGAATTTCCTCGCTTCGCTTTAACTATTTTATTTACTTTACCTCACATTAAGCAAACCTTTGACACTGGATGTATTAAAAGTTCTACAGGTGTAATGAACGGTTCGATTGCATTACATTGTCCGGAAAGTAGGTGATTTAATTATAATGTGATTGATAGAGAGAGGTTATCGCGCTGAGAATGCATGTAGTGCGGAAAATGAAATCTTTTTTTTAAGCTGTGAACTCGATTTATCCAAGTATTTTGATACTCCACATTTTGCCCCTTCGTTCGCTAGAAAAATCAAATTCGAACTCAACACTTTACTTCGGAATATTCGGAATGTTCTATGTCGCACGAAATTTTAGACGAAACTTGTTGAGAATCTTGTCAAAAAAACTACTGGTATACGAGCTTTGGGTAGTTTTTTCCAAGCGCCTAAATATATGCAACTAGGAGTACTGATCAAAGGTTTATGGATTTATTTTTTGAAAGATAATATTTAGTAGAAAATTAAAAAAATGCTCCCTTTTGAAATATTTCCATCGTCAAGAGGCATCTGGCAATGGCATGCCGTTGCAAAAGCAACCGCTTTCATCCCATTTTTTTCCGTTTTAATCTTGAAGTACCGTAATTTTCAATCTCACTTCGCAACCAAGAAAAACTGATCTAAAATCATTGCAAAGATTTTTAATCCGAATCAAATGTTACAGGGAACTCGCTCGAAGTTCCATGAGAAAAACTTAAAAAATGTTGATAAATGGCAAAACATTTTCTTCAGATAAAAACATCCAGGGAAATATCTAGATATTTAAAAATGTTTCCCTTCGATCCCTTCAGGGAAAGAAACCCCCTCTCTTGATCTCATCTTTGTAATTTTAAAAACGAGGAGGGCCATTACCTTAAACCTTCTTTGAAAGGACTTCATAACAAAATGCAAACAAAATTGTTGACTAGAGGTCCTGAGAATTCCGCGAAAAACCAATGCTATTTTAAATTTTAACAATTTTTCATGACAGATGTCCAAATATATTCAATTGCGAGTAGTGAACAGAAACTTTAAATAATTTTTTTTTCTGGTGAATATAAAATTTCAATCACACGTCATCTATCAATTGCGTCCCTTCGACGACAATAAAGCTTTCATTTGATTTCATTTCCATCTAAAAATTTCATAATTTCGGATCTTATGTCACAAGAGGAGAAAAAATGATCTAAAAGGGCCCTTGAAAAGATTTCACGATGAATTACGGTAGGCGCTCTAATGCACTCCCCTTTGTGTCCCACACGAAGTGATTTTTTCTTCCCCAACTTTCTTGATGAGTCGTCGCGTTAAAAAAGAAAGCCATGAAATAGTTTGGAAAACTCCGATCAATTCCAATAACCGAACGATCCCGCACAAATTAGTTCTCCTCCCTCAACCCCCTCCCCCTCCTGGAGGGGAGTTGAGGACACATCCCCAAGATATTTTTACCCATGCCTGAATCATATCCACGACACTGCTTCCCAATTTTTTTTCACATGCATTATACACAATAAACCCTTAAGAGCGGTGAAGTGCAGCCAAATATTCTCAATCTCCCGGAGACTCGCGGATAATATCCTCCTCCCAAATTTTTTCCCTCCCCATTTTCGTTTTTCTCTCTCTCTCACTGTTCGCGGCGGAAGGAACTGGAAAAACCCATTGGGATCGACAATCGGGTATGAGGGTGAGTTTTATCGGCTTGGTCGTGCGCGGCACTTCACTCTCTCGTTGTCATATACATATTATGAGTAAAAAAAAATCTGAATATCTCCTCTCTCAGGCGCATCTCTGGTCGGGTACCGATAAGTACAGCGGGGGAAAAAAAATCTTCAACAAGAAAAAAAAAGGCACTCCCGAGAAGTGGTTTTATTGCGCTCTGTCATCAACCGAGTAATCGGATATAAATGAATCAATTTCAGTGTCTCAGGTAAGCGGTGCATATACCTCCCAACTGGGAAATAATTAATTTTTTTTCATTTAAAACTTCAATTCTGAAGACAATAGACTCTCAAGGTTTTTTCCGATTTTTTATCTTGATATTCTACGATTATTCATCCTCGGTGGCTCGAATAACTCATTACATTATTGAAGAACTGAGACAGAAGCCAAGTGAGTGGCATATTTCGTATAGTTACACTGCTAGAAAATGACTTCTAAAATTTTGGAATTTTTGGAAGTGAAAAATCAGTTGTTTTCTAGGTCTCTCCATGATATCTATTTCCTTTAACTGATTTTTAATTTGTTAATTCTAGATTCCGAATTGCATACGAGATTTCACCCACGATATGATCTTACATTGAATTCAAATTTAAATATTGAAAATTCGAATTACGTTGTAGAATTTTCCAAAATAATGAAACGGGAAATCAAATTCTTCCCACCCGAGAATGAGAATGCCTAACATTTAAATGTTCAGCTGAATTTTTCAATGAAATTCAATGGAATTTTCAGTAGCTGAATTTCTTGAGATTTAAGAGGAGCTAAACTGTGATAAAAATTTCTAGAGAATGTACTAGAAATCGATCAAAAATTATCAGTAGTAATACGACTAGTGGTCCAATACTAATCGGATATTGTCCTCAAGCTTCCTTGACTCGGAATCACTGTGCCAAATGATGGGGGCTAAAAATTTGACGCACTCTTTCCTAGACGGAGAAGATATGAGAAGTATGAAAAATCACCAATGAATTTTGGAGCACGAGTGGTATTCGACGAAGTATTTTTCCATTTGGATTGCGGCTGAATAGAGTGCAGTGAATAACATGAAATAAATAGCGAAATTTTTAGAGAAATTTCGGATAAAATTCCCTTGGTTAGCCTGAAATACAGCACTCCGAAAGGCTGAAATCCGACTGAGAGCAATAATCAACTAAATCGGTCGCTGCAAAATACCTGAATTGAATAAATAATATTAATTGTTCAGCGGTAAATCGTGAAATATTTGAAAAAGTATTTGTTCAAATGAAAAATAGTCCAGCCTTTCCGGTAAATACATTTTAATATTAGGTTCTCGAGGTACATTACTTGCTGAACGGTATACCTCTCGCCCAATAGACACTGAATATTCTAAGCCTCTAATTGCGCAAAAATTCCACAAACATAATTCGTCATATTTCCAATAAAATAAAAATCGAGCCTCTTGCCACCAACCGGCCAGAAACATTACCTCGTGGAAAGAGTGTAGCATTATAGTTGACTGACACCGTTTAAAAGTGTCATAAATGACGCGTTTTAATAGAAACAATTATATTTTATATCTCACTGGTTACAGTCTCGTGGTAAACCGAGTTGGGGGCTGACGGTGAAGCCTCTCCCTTCGAACGATAGACGCATCCCCGGGCGTCGAGACGCGTGTACTGATGTGTCAGAGGCTCTCGGCGCGACGAGAACCAGCTCCATTGAGAATCAGTCCCCCTAACACCCATTTGCGCAGGTCTACACAAAACAACTCATTGGAATGCCAACGCATATTACAATTAATTATTATTACTCAAATTGCTCAACTAATTTCACCTCTAAATTCAATTATCTTGGGCTAGATTCCGTGAGTTTTCGATCGGGTCTGTCTGGTTTTGAAGTCTGCGGAGAGGAAAACTGTATCTTTGAGAAAATATTTAAAAAAAAGAACTCATTTTTTTTTATTCAAAAAGTCGTATTTCAATTTTATTTTATTTAAATAAACCGACTTGTCATTGGAATTCTAGTGATATCTAGAATTCTCAAGTGATATTCCACAAGTAAATATCACCTCCAGTTGGATTTATATGGTGGCCAAAAAATTGAAGAAAATTGTTTGAATTCTCAATATATTCTATTATTTTCATTATCATGTGAACTGGAAAATTGTCATTGCCATTTACTTCTCCAGAATTCCCCTAATTTTTCAGTAACAAAGTAGAACCAAATTTCAGCAAATAATGATTGTTAAAAATTACAACTTTCTTTGCTATTAATTTCAAGACTAATTCCCTACAAGTTTATCTCTTTATTAAAAAACAAATATCCTCGGATCCCATGATTTCTGTGGCGTATATTTTTGGGCTTACACTAGTAAAAAAATTATTTTTGAGAAGTAAGTCTTCACTCTTGTGAAGAAATTAGGGGTTCAAAAATTGACAAGCAATTAATATCTTGTCCAAACAATTGAGAGCAATGGGAGCACATGGAGAAAACAATTTCTCGCATCAAGTCTGATAATTTTTGCATTAGAATATTTTGGATTTCAGACGACAACACTTTGTAACAAATTCCTCCAACTAGAGTTAATGTGCGATAGCACATTGATGTAAGTACATAATATTTGCGATTGGAATCAGTAAAAAATGTCTGGAACAAAATATTTCTTTTCGCAGTCGGAGATAAAATTTTCTTGTAGATTTTCGAGGCATGAGTTTCCCAATACAAGTAAAAACGTTCGCCTGATAAACATTTTCCTCTCTCAATGTAGAATGCCTCGATTGGACCGCACAGAGGCCAATGGGACATTGCATCGAGTGACAATGACATTTAGGGAAGAGGCTGGACACTGCTCTCGGTATAAAGTACTTCCCCAATGTCCAAAAAGTCACTTGTATTTACGTTGTAACCAGCTGTCAGCGCTCACTTGATATATCGACAAGGCGTTTCACACGTACAAAATGATTTTAAAACGTATCGACCTATTTTTATAAACCCCCTCCCCCTGCCCAACTGCCGGCGAGTACCGCTATATATCTTCCGCAGGGGCATCCGCACACGATATGTATTTTTTTTTCTGTGTAGGTTGTTTTAACGCCGTAGTGTTACATGCGCGCAGAATTCTATCGTGTGTAGGTACGCTGAAAACTATTTTTTTCCACTAGTTTTCTGTTGCCTCTTATAATGAGAATACATTGATCGATACACCGATATCAGAATATCGAACATGCTGCCTGTGCTGAACGGGTGCATGTAAATTTTTCATTTCACTGGAGTTTGTTTTTTTTTTTCGTTTTCGGGACTATTTTTTTTAATTCTCGGGAAGCTTCCAGCAAATTGTGCGAGTGTCCACTACAGGAGAGATGGATGTAAATGTGCATTTTTTCTGGGCTGGGGTGGATGGAGCGGGTGTCTGGTGCACATTCGTGTTTTGAAATTATCCTTGTTGAGTTGGGGGTGAGAGAGCGGGCGGTTTATTTGGAGACAGTTCGCATGGGTTGGTTCGGTAATGAGTTCTGGTGTGAGGTGTTATGCCAGCCTTTATGCTGGTGTACTTAGGGAATTTGATGAGAGAGAGGATTCCAGTGACTTGAAGATATTATAATTGATTCGCAGATTCATTTGATTTGAATAAAGCAGTTTTGAGGGTATAGGGGAAGTGGTTCCTTCCATGCCCGAGGGATAATACTGCTCAGCTTTCGATGTAAAGCAAACAAAAAAAAGCTGGTCGGGGTTGTTGGTCGCTCGCTACGCTCGCTCCCATTGTTGTTGCGTTGAACTACTATCTTCCCGACTAATTCTCAACACGATTCGTACCGCGAGTTTTTCTTTTATTTGGCCCTTAACGAGCTGAGTAATGAACTTCCCGATAGGCCGAAATATTAACGTGGAAATTTAAACACCCTTCTTCAGAAGTTTTACAAAGGGTGGGAGGATTTCACTTTAAAGAATTCGAAAAGAGGTGGGGGGGAATTTACTCCCGTCCGAATGGGATCTCGACAAAGTCAATGCCTGTCGATCGGGATCAAAATCGCTTTGATCGGATGACACGTCTGCGCGGAAGCGGGAACGAAAGGAATTGAAAGATCCAATCACCCCATAATTTCTTGTAATTCTTTTTTTTTTAACTCCAAAAGGAGTTTGCCTCCCAAACTAATCCAATCTTGTCCTCGATGATGTCTATCGATCACGATCACCCCCATTCCAATAGCACTCATCGTTAGTTGTGATAAATATTGACTGCGAGGAAAGCCAAACGAAAATATTTTTTACTCTACTTTCACAATCACGGATCTAACACCAGAAAGTATTAATCAGACAAATGTGATACCTTCAATTTTTTAGTTTCAACTGAATAAAATATCTTGATAGAAGGGATAATATGGTTTCTGAGGGGTAAGGAAATCGCATTTATTGTGATGTGATTGTCGCAAACAGATATCGTACGGAACAATTCTCGAAAGTAAGTCAACTGGGGAAATATTGAACTTCATTAAACTGGTAGAAATTTCGCTAAATTTTGGTCACATTGTCACTTTAGCTCTCGATGTTGTGAGTTTAAATTCAGTTTTAAATAAAAGCGCTCATGAAACTTCTCATTCATAACGAAAATTCGTGCAAGTAGGGGTTTTCATGGTGAATAATCACCGATATTTCAATGAGAATTTGAATTTCCGGACTCATTGTGCAAATTCATCATGCAATACATTTGAACGTTCAATAGATTGAAAACTCAGATATGTTATTGTTACTCCAATTTTTCACATTTTCTATGGTTTCTAGTGTTGTATGTTTCCACAAATTGAGAGTTACTTAGATAATCAACTTTTTCCATTCATACCCATTCATACCATTGAAAACAGAAAAAAATCATATATAATTATACGGAAAAAATGGGACATACATAAATTTATAATCTATATAAATGTTATACATAAAATGAGCCAATTTAGTATAGAAAATATAAAATTCTCCAAGAGATACATTTTCCTGTGTGCACGATTATATCGAATTGTGATTTTCCAATTAATTCACAATCATTCCGTTATTCTTGCAATGTGAACGACTATCAGCAATAATTAATTGGAGCTACGGCAGGATAAAAAACTAATTATTTGATGAGACGAGCAGGAATCACAGGCTGAGTAATTTATAATACCATCAATTCCAAACGAAAGTAGATAAGTCGTCATTAAATTCATAATAAAGCAGTAAAAATAATACGGATAAATTTGCGAAATTGTATACGTTCACTCCAATCCTCTATTCGGTGCGCGTGGATCTAATGGACGTGGGCTGAGCATCGCTGATTCCTCCTCATTCTTCCTCATCCTTCCCTCTTCTCATTCCATTATGTTTCTTGAAGATATTTTGTACTTTTTATTTTCAATACTTGAGCTCACTATCTCGAGATTCTCTGAATACAGTCATATTACTCTCAAGTTGGGTAGGTTGGACCAGCGAAATCTGAACGGTTGAACTGGCTCTCAGATGTTGAAGGTAAGTGCTCTTTTTCAGCGCGGGTTTGAGGCGGAAGAGATGAGGGGAGAATAAACACTGGGACTTCTTCGGGCTTGAGTGCCGGAAGCGGGATGGAGGGGGGGCAGAGCTGGCCAGGAATTTCTGTGGTCTGAGGGTGGAAAAATCAAAAGATCGTTAATGGAGATGGTGTAATTGAAACATTTGTTTCGTAATTTGCACCCGATGTTGGTTGTTCATTTTAGACGGTTGCATGCATGATACATCCCACCGCCTCAGATGCAGGAGACGATGCCGAATGAACTTGTCTATGAAGACTTGTGGTATGTGTCAGATTAGGATCTGTCAAGTCAGTTTTAGGGAGTGTAATTAGCAAAGTTGTGCCAGAGTTACAGCTCAGGAGTTCATCCCCGATAACAGTTACTCATTGCGAGTTTGATGGAATCGCACTTCTGGGGATGAGAAGTCAAATCAGATCCATGCAATCCACTATTTCCATAACCTTGGGGCCGGCCGCAAGCTCATCAAGAGTCTGTAGTGAGGGAAAATAGAAACTGCACCGTTGGGTATTCCGCTGGAGAACGATTGATGCTACTCTGATAATTTTTATCTCAACTCAGACATCGTTGGATGCATGAAAACATTGGATTGCGTTTGAAATGCACTGATCGGTTTCTTTGCTCTTCAAATGGATCACGCGGCGGGGATGAGGAGAGCCGGCCTGTACTGGCTAGCAGACGATACCGCTCCTTTGATTTTCTCCACGATTATCAGGTTATCCTTTTTTTTCTGTCTAAGTAACTTTACCTCGCGACCGGCTTACGCTACACTGATATATATATATTTTATTTTTAAAATGTGTGATTAAATTGCATGAGAAAATCTGAAGTAATTCAAATCTAATACCCTGAGAAAAAAAGATACTTTTGCCAATCAAATATGACAACAATCTCAATGGATCAGAATTTAAAGCTACATTTTGGGGGTAATTTTCTGTTATTGAGTTGTCTAAAAAATATTTGATGAGCAGAATAATTTTTTTTTTACCAGTGTAGGTATCAATCAAATTATTTTCTCTACAATTTCAACATCAGAAGTGAATAATGAAACTTTAATAATTGATTTCCATCTGTTGTTGAAAAGATAAATATTTTTTAAAAATTCGATATTTCCCACTTCTTGACTTATTCCTTCTTAAAAAAGTACACTTGCAGCAGTTTACCACTTCGGTTCTGATATTCTTGAGTAACTTTCGCAGCACCTGGTAAACGTGTCATCAATATGTCTGGAGCATCTCACTCGTAGGTGAATGCAAATTGCATCATTGGGTATTCCCCCCGTGAGCCATTCATGTTGCTTTAAATAAATTTGATTACAGTTCAGATATCATCGGGTGCCAGAAATCATGGTTAGCTTCTATAAGAGAGTGATATCCTGTTTTTTATGGAATGATGGTGGGAATTGACTGAATTTCAGATGGAGTATTCTGATCAATATTAATTCCGGTAAAAAGAAATGCCAGATCGTCCCTTCAATTGAATTGAAGTGGCTTTTCTCTGGTGCATCAAAATAGTACGCCTCTAGCTGTTGACAAAAAATCTATGGAATAATATTAGTAGTGCCGTCGTGTATGATTTATTATCAATTGTTAATAAATTCTTTGAGAGTTCATGCATAGAAACAAATATTGCAATTAATTGTGGAATTTTAAATAAACACGAAAATATTAGAACATGCATAAATATTCTCCAGATTTTTGCAAATATTGAAATAACATGAAAGTACATTTAGATAGCCATACAAATTCGCAACCAGAAATCCTAGGGGACTCCTGCGACACTCGGCGAACGTATCATCAACGGGTCTATGTCATGTCACTCGTTGGAAGTGGAGATATGATCCGAGCGTGTGAGCTCTGCGTGTAGACTCACAAGTAGCTCCTGAAATTCTCTTTTGTTGACTAACGAACTTAAAATGCACGAAAAAAAAATCGTTGAGCACGGAATTCAAATTTGCCACCTCCCGATGACTACGACCTACAATGGGCAACTGATTGCAATTAGAATTTTCATGGAATAGAAAATTATGGAAGACTTCAAAGAGATATAACAAAAGCTCCATTTATAGAATAACAACTCAATTGAAAAGCTAATAAATTCAGGTGGATAATTAACGGGGAGTATTGATGAAAGTCCGTGCAACAGATGCTATTTTAGTATTCCATATAACCCGAGAACATTATTAATTGACGAGTTTAAAAACAAATTTTAACTCTGATAAGGATCGCAGTGTGTATTTCAATTTATCAGTCCACCGATTCAAACGGGGAATTATTATACAACATAATTTCGTAAAACGATTCAATTAGTTATTTTTTTCTTTTTTTATCATTCCCATTTTGTGGTATATTTTAAACGATGGTCATTCGTTCGAACGTTTCTCGACACGTGTTGTAATTGAGTCGATAATGTGGTTACAATCGTACTATCAAAATGTCCTATACGTTTTTAATTAAATGTCTGATTCATTTATTTTTCATTATCCTCGGGCAGTGGTTGTATAAAATTCTGAAAATCTGTCAGTCAAGAACTGTCGTCGAAACTAACAGCTGAATCCTGTCCGATGAGACAATTCCGTTAATCGAAATTTGGATATTATATTAAATTTCATAGATAACCCTCGGGCTTCGAAATTAACAAGATATTTTTCCTAAAGTTCTTTGCCCTAACCGATGACGTGGAATTTTGTCCGGCAATTTTGGTATGACGTCCGTCTGCAGTCTGTAACTGATCGTCATTACAATGTTGGTGGAATCCAAAATTGTGACAAGCTTCGGGTACAGAACCAGTCATATCAATCACTCGGCATATTTCACTGGAAAATTAATTAAGCGATCTTACTGGTGATGTTTCATGTAAAAGCTCCCCTTTTTGAATTATATGTAACGACAGAGGACTGCAAATGAATGGCATTAAAAAACAGTTGAAGCTCGGATGAGATTCGAATTGTACTTTGCAAGTAATTGTATTGTAGAGATTAACCTGAAAATTGAATTACAAAATATCAGTTAATCGACCCATTCAAGGCGTTATTTCTTCGGCGTTCTATGTTTCCTTTTTGTGGGTTATTTAAATCATGATCCATTCCTAGGGAATCCTGTATGAAACCTTTGAGCCACTTCAGTAATATTGCCCTTGTTCTAGTCGTATCGAAAAATTGTACTGGTCTGCTTCCAAAAGGCTTCAATATTTGGTTTCAGCATTGCCCCCCCGGGTAGAAAAATATCCGTCTTTGGAAGCTCTTTCAAATAGTTTTGAAAGATTTTTCAAAAGATTATGTCAAAGATCTTTTTGGGTCACCAAAATGATCTTCAAAAGACTAATATCTTCCAAATATATCTTCTCTTCGGAAGACAATTTTTTATTATTAAGAATGAAAAATACGGAGTCTCGCTTCGTTTTTTACCTTAATAAATTCCATTTCACTCAATACCGTCGTTCTCCTACCTAAATAATCGATAAACACAAATTAAAAATTTTCTATAGGAATGGGTTTAGAACCTCTTTCTTTTGAAGATCTTTTTGGCGACCCAAAAAGATCTTTGACATAATCTTTGAAGAATCTTTCAAAACTATTTGAAAGACCTTCCAAAGACGGATATTTTTCTACCCGGGCCGACATCTCACAAATGCTGCTGCATTGAGTTTGAGCTGGAACTATTATTTTTTATTCTTCATATGTATTTTTCATATTTTATCGTTTTTGAATGAAATTTCTTGAGGACTTCATATGCCTTCCACCTGTGACCGTGAGTAAGGCGATCACAAATTTTTAATTGTCCATCCGATCAATTAAAATCGGAGTAAGGAAGCCAACTATGTAAGTAATCTATCATCTATGCTTAAATTATGCGGCTAATGAGTGTTTATAATTTCGCGTGGTGGGCGCTATATAAATGCAAAAAAATTGTCAATAGAGTAAATATTTCGTTTAAACTGAGGACAGAAATTTACCGAATATCAGTCGAACTGCAAAATTAATCAGGTATTTCAATGGCCACCCCAACATTCCCTGTACAGGGATGTTACAATCTGCAATTGATTACAATTACAATGATAATATAATAAAAAATTGTTGAAAAATTCAAACACGAGTGTAACAAAGTGCTTCACTGATGCATAAAATTACCAATCAACCGAAAAGCAAAATCAACAAATGAATTTCGCTGGATAATTAATCAAAGGACAGTACTGATGGAATTTCACGTGAGAGTTTCCATTATAGTAAATTACGTAATCAAACAACCCTGCTAATGAAAGGTATTAAAAAGGAGTTGAAATTCTGATGTGAGTGTAATTGTATTTTTCAATTTATCAGCTGACAGATTAGAATGATAACTGCATCGTAAAACATAACTTGATAAATCTGTTCAGCCTGTTATTTGTTTTTATTTTTTATCTCCTCCCCCTTTCATGGAATATTTCGGATACGGTCCACTCCTAGGGTAATCGATCCTGGAGACGTGTTATGGCTTTATCGACACTGCAGTTGTAGTAATACTATCGAAATATCATATACACCTTTTACCGAATATCTGAGTTATACGTATTTCATAAAATACGTGACTGCGCGTATTTTTCCGAGCTTATCTTGTGCCCCCACACGTGTTACTCGGACAGTATACACACAACATTCCACCAATTTTCCATCTCCTTTTTCCGCCTGAAAAAAAAAATGTATATATCTCCAGGGGATGTCCAGGGATTTATATGCAGACGTGGAATTTGCGATGCGAACGCATGGGGCGAATATTTCTCAAGTTACTTGAACAAAATCACACGAGTGATGATCGAGATTAGCAATCTTTTCTTTTTCGTCTTTTTCCAGGAGAAGAATGAAAAGGAGAAGATGAGATATTGTTTATCGCCTGGCTGGCGAAACAATCAGTCACTCTGTTCGCCGGCAAGTCAACGGCCCGTAACGTGTTGTGTATCCGGTTTTAGCTATATGAAATCTCGAGAGGCGATTTATTATTTCAGCCGCGGGATTCAGTCTTATCGGACGAGGTAGGGATCGGGATATCAAGAGGAGAGAAAAGTTTTTTTTTTCCAAGATGAGGGAGAATATGTTGATTTCTGGACGTTAGTGGCTGCTTTGTGTCAATGGGTGATGAATTGTCGGTTGAATTCTTCAGGTAAATAGTAGGAGGATGGATGATTGGGTAGTAGGGAAATGCTATTCCACATCTTTCATTTGTGATGGCTTGGAGATGTATTAATATTTCAAATTGGGACTGATTTAGATGTTATTTTGCAGTAAGATTGTCGTGTAAACTGAAAATAAATATGTAATTTTGCCAATTAAATATTCTTCTGACAACAACTTAAGGCGAACTTTACGTCAGGAATTTCGGATATTTGGTTGGCCAAAACTGACACATTTGGCAAATTTATATTTATTTTTCCCAGGGTACAAGAAATTAAAACTACGAGGCGAGAAGGGTTCACAAAATGTGAAATATTGACGTTAATAATATACCAAATACTGCAAGTGAATAATTACGTCTATATACTACAATTTTTGGGCAGAATAATTCTCGTCCCTGTGTAGATGACACTGGACGTTAATTCATCGACCTCTCTCCATTGGTTTTTCTCGACTAGAAAAATGCCGTCATACTTCACGTCCCAATGAAACTCATTAATTCCCCTCGTTACTGAATGGAATTCCCCTCGCACCTGAACAACCCTTTCAGCGTCAGAGAGGTAACCGTACCTCCTGTCCCTGTTTATTTATTTCCATCGCTTTTTACAATGTTTGAGTATAGTAGCAGTTCGCCCCAAGTTTTCAATTAAATGACACACAAGAAATACCCACTGTATCCGGAATGCCGCACAAACTCACCAACTATTACCAAGTTGGTTTCACGTAAACGATGTGGACATCAAAAATCAAGCAACAAGAGGAGCCCCAGGAAGAAAGTTGAAATACTTGACCTGGCGTTCGCTGCAGGTGTCATTGAGGTGCTCCAGGCATCGATATGCATGCAAATGTGCCATTTGTCGATGGCGCAAGGCTCTGTGAAAAGAATAGACAATAAATTTGATGAATTGAATTGTCCCAATGCAATAAGAAAAAATATAGAACCCTGGAGAAGAGCAATAACGGCAAATCTTTTCTCTCTTTTCATCTCGTGAAAAAAAAGCATGAAAATCAAGAATCACCTACTCTCAACATTTCAATATCGAAATGAACACGCGAGCGTCAGCAGTAATCACTTCACCAATGAAAATATACGCATCACTGCTCATACACATTCAACGGGTTAAAACAGGCAAATGAAAGTCCCTGGCACTTTGCTGTACGCATCATCACGATAATTACGTGGCCAACTTGCTCCCGAAGTGCCCTTTCCAAGCCGATACACCTCGCGTTCTATTTATCTCGCTTTCGCCAAAGTCAAAAACATATCACTGAATAATTCCCGATGGGCTATACCTGATTCCCATTTAATCACGACGAGAGCACGTCAATTTTCATCACTCCCGTCCCATCATTACCACTGATTTCCATACAAATTTTCCAATGATAAAAAAAAATGTTGAATACACAGCCCTTCAAAATAATCACAAATTGGAATATTACTCTTACATTCGGTTACACATTTATTCGTGAATATCGACGAAAGTATTTTTGGTCGTTGAAATTTTGTTGATTTGAAAAATATGTGTGGAACACAACGAAAAAAATTGAGCCTAAAGACCGATATAATTTCAATATATCGCATTGACTTTTGGAATTGAGAATGAGAGTGAATGGTAATAGAGTAAAAATAATAAGACAATCGCGATATGTTTGCCAGCGCAAACTAAAATATTACCTCATCATTCGACTCAGAAAGTTGTAAATTTTATACATCTCTGTTGAGTGTGAGAAAACAAAGACAGGTGGAGGGTTTGATAAATCTTCAGTTCTCAAGGGACGAATACGAAATTCCGGCCACGAATCACCTCTTCTCCTTTCCCTCCATCCCCTTTATCCGCCGCCCGCTATACTCAGTGGGTTTGGAGGGGAGCGAAGGGCAAGGGAGACGCGGGGATGAAGCGGAAAGGCTAAAGGGATGGTTACACTAGCCTCTTTGTCTCATATACAGCTTATTGCCTGCAGCCCGGCTTTATAAAATTCCTCCTCTAACTTGTTGTTGAAAAACTTTATTCAACCGGTCAATGTCGACGTATTACATATTAAATTATGAGCTTAGTAATGAAAATGAAGGCTCATAAAATAGAGATCCTGAGGGAATTGAGAAATTTTTAGTTATGATATTAAAGTATGAGCGATGAAAGCTGAGGGTCGATTCATTCTGTGCGCCCCTCATGCCCCTAAAAAGCTCAAAAAATGAAGAAAAATTCCTAATATAGCCTAAATTCCTAGGACGACAATAGGATGATCTACATATATTTTTGTTTTGCGTTCGTCACATTCTATGACAAGCGCAAACCAAAATATTATGTCAGTAGACGACCGAAAAAATTGAGGTCTGCATAAAATTGTTTCATAAAAAAAAATGAAATACGAAAATGAGATGAAAAATGTTGCAAATAACCTGAATAATCCGAATTAACTCCATATGATCAATATTTTCAACCCTTTACAACTTCATTATTTTTCTTAATTATTCAAAATTAAAAAATACGAATCCAACACATGTCCTTGAATTTTTAAATCCACCTAAAAATTTTTCAGCAGAACCTCAATTTACAAATTTAACACATGTTTCTTGAGTGTGTGAAAAAACAAAGACAGGACAAGCGTTTGATAAATTTTCAGTTCTCAAGGGACGAATGTTAAATTCCAACCACGAATCACCTCTTCCCCTTTATCCTCCCTCCTCTGCACATGAAGAGTGAAGAGGTCGAGGAAGAGAGAAGAGGAAAGGTTAAGGGGGGTGGTTACACTGGTACAGCGTTGACGCTCCTGTGCTGGGATCCTCCGCGGAGGCTTTTTCCCTTATACACGTTGACACAGTCATGGACCAAACTCCACGGCAGGGGGTCGGGAGGGAGCGCGGGGGGAGGGGTGAAAGTATGCGGAAGAATAAAAAAAGTACAACAGGCGGAAGCTACCCAGCGGGTAGGATGGACGTGAAAAATGGTCAGTAGTGGAGCCCATGCGATGTATATATAACCTTCAACGGGGTTTTGGTCATTCACCCTCCCTCACCCGCTTCCCTCACCCCTTCCTGGCGTCCTCCCCTTTCCACCCGCCAATTTCTGTACCCAACGTTCTATTCTATTCAACCTCTTCACTTCTATAAGCCCCGGGAATTTTCATTGGAATTATACTTTACCACCTACGGGGGAGAGGGACAAGGGGTGGGAGTTTAGCGTGGATATTATTGCAGAAGCGCAGTTACGATAATGGGACATAGCCTCATACGTCGATCTAATTCGAGTGGAAATTCCTCGTGGTTTAGCTTTGGTAAATCGTGTGTATGTGCATGCAGGGGAGGGAGAAGTGTTGGGAAAAGGGTGGCGCGGGAGGTGTTGATGAGGGCTGGATACAAGTTGTGCTGTGAAGGCATTATAAATCATGGACGTGTGTGCATGGGGATATGTGTCGAAAATTTCGACCCGAGAATGACTCGACAACAGTGGTACACAGCGTTTTACACGGAATAGGGTGCAAAATGACCGACCATTTGGGTCAATTCCATATTACATTTTTCACAAAACATTAAATCCTCGGTGGGAAAATCAAAATGAAAGGGTAACAGAGCGAAAATACTGTACAAATCCAGGCATTTTTGATGAGATTTTGGAGTTTGAGTGGGAGAGAGGTGGAGATGTGAGACGGAGAGTTTTTGGAAGAGATTTTACACTTCATTGAGGAAACAAAATTATGCGTGTGTCATGTGGAAATATTTCGAGAAGTTTACTTGTGACGAGCAAGTTTACTTGGCAAGAGAATTTGTTTTTCTCAGCTTTCAAGATCAAGTAAAATTTTAAGTCTAAAGTTTGGATTTTATGGACTTCAATTTTATTCGTGGGGAAAGAATTTGAAGATGAAAATAACCTCAGTAAAATCTTATAATATAATATTGAGTAAATTTGGACTTGAATTAAGCCAGTGGATTACCTAGCATTTGTTTCATTTTATTTAATTGCTTATCTAAACTACATTTGTAATTGTCAGTAGAAAACTGTTTCAGCCCTTCAATAGCGTCGTCTAACTATCGATACATATTTCAATTTTACACACCCATTAATTGAACCAGAAGCTCCCACGATCCATCAGTGAATTGAATTAATGAATATCAAAAGTTTAGAGCAATTTTTCACATGCAAAACGCCATAAATTACTCGCAGTCCGAGTCTTGATCAAGGGCACATGTAAATTTTCCATGGCGATATTTCCACGTTCACTAAAAAAAAATTCACAAAAAAATTCTGTTAGTATTGAACAACAAAATAAAAGGGTTTTCCTGGAAATTTCAAAAGCATCGAGGCATTGGTGGCAACGAATTTCGTCCAACCAAGCATCTAAAGTGAGTGATATTTATTAAATAAATTTTACATATGGATGTTGTTGAAGTGCTATTTATTCACTGAACAAGATGAGTCATGACTAGTATGGTAATGGAGCATTCGCTGGAAGTTTGAATTGATTCAGCCGGAGGGATTACCGATATTCGACAAAAACAATTTCAAAATTAATACGCGCAGTGCTCGCACTGCATGCACTTATACCCGAAAATTGAGGTAAACTGAACCCACCCGGATATCTCCCTCACGGAAATAAATGCACCCTTAATCCCGATTATAAATAAAAAAAATCGAATAAATCCACTTGCCAAACCAACCCTAAATTACCAAAATGAACGAATTGAATCAATTCCCCATTGTTGCACAACGATACTTGAAATCCCCCCTCCCCACTTCACTCCTGCGCCATCAAGAAGTCCTGATATTTTAATCAGGATTATCCAAAATCCTGTTCACCCGCCCTACCCTCGTTAACCGCTGAGCAAGAGTCAAGTGTGCAAGGGTGTGAGTTTCGTAGCGGGTGTCATGCTTCCGATAATTATACGTTAGTCAAATGGTGGGAGGTGGGTGAGTGGTATGTAAAGCGGAGTGAGATGATGCAAAGTCAGGTTGCCGGAGATGGGAGTTTGCTGGTGGGGATAATGCCAATGGCACTCATCGAACGAGCGAATTCTCGGCAAGGGGGTTAAGGAGGAAGCGGATATTTGGAGGTTGGGAAAAAGGGATGAAAGAGAACGGAAGACCTGTGCTTGTGTGGGACGGTCGTGTCTAAGGGGGTGGATGAAACGACCCCTCCCTCCCTGCCGGCGTCGGAATGGTAAGACAACGGCGTTAATGCAAAACGCTATTCACCATACAGTGAACGGGTTAGGGTTTGAGATATAGGAAAAGCTATGCAGGAGCGTTTCTTGCAAGAATAAGAGAACAGGATCGCTGGGGATGTCCCGGGATTCTGTCCTCTATCGATCTCTCGGCCTCGTATATAGACACTAACTTGTGCCCTCCACAAATCGCCTAGGTACCTGTGTATATCCATTCGTTGTATGTATACCGTGAGTGCAGAATACTCTCGTCTCACTTTATTTTACGCCTTTGGTATGCTGGTGGAAAAGAAGAGAGGAAGACAGGGAGTGAGAGACAAGTGGAAAACCCCGGGCTCTTGAAGTATTGGTGGTCTCTTGGTACTGCCAGTATCAATGGGTATGAAGCCATTGAAAGATGTATGTGTATGTGTGTGTTTGTGGGGGGGGGGGGGGGGGGAAGAAGGGGGGGGGTCGCGTTGTTGGTACATCCTTTATCCTCTAGCCCCCGCTATTGAGAACTGCATGATCCCAGTCTATCAGATAACCACTCTTTCGACTTTGAGGGATTTTCGAGTGTTTTAATTTTTTTAACCCCTCACCCTTTATCCATTTCAGGGCTGAGTGGAGAGAATGGGGGAGACTGCTCTATTCGGCGCAACAGGCTGTCTTTTAAAGATCGCTGTGTCTTTCTCAGACGCCATTATCCTCTCTCGCTTCGCTTTTAAACTGTACAACTGATAGTACATGCATGCTTGTGGGCTTGGTAATGGGGGGCTACGATGGCTTTAAGTAACTGCGACTAAGGGATAACGTGTTGGGGAGGAGGTATTATGGTACTTAAGAGACGTGGATTCACTGGCTGGATACGGTGCCACGGAGCTGTGGCGCACACATACCCGTCGGCGGGGGGAGAGAGAGGAAGTGTGAGAGGAGAGCACAATTGCGATGTATCATCCTGGAGCGTCGGTGCCAGAACCCGACAACTTGTCTTCCTATATTTTCGTTTTCTCCGCAAACACACATACACTGACTCTGAGCTGGCCCCGGAAGTTGGAAAAATATTGCGCAGCGACAAATCGAACGCGTGTTTGAAGTTTCGGGTGGTTTTTTTTTTTAGTTGTTCAAATTGTTTGAGTGTATTTTTTTTATTTTATTTCTATCAGAGCAGTTCATGTATATGGGTAAAATCGTGAAAACTCGAACGAGCAAAGAAATCACTTCCCATCCCCATTCGCATCCTCCACTTCTACCCTTTAAACTCCTAAAAAGTTTCCAACAAAAGTTTCACCCTCATCCCTATCTATTCTCTTTTCGACGAGTATAGGAGTTGCTTTTGAATTTTCTTAGCTGTTCACTTTTTTTTTGGGGCGTTTTTTTATTCACCGAAGCAGCGAGACAAACTTGGAGAATAATCCCCCACTTGGGAGCAAAAGGGTTTTGAAAGAGGGGCCGAGGGAGGGGGGAGCGGAGTTTGAGGTGGATGGTAAATCTGGGTGCAAGAGACTCCTGGGCGTCGATGAGCTTAATTATTTCAGAAACTCAGTGCACCACGACCCCCGCACTACCTTCTTCCTTCTAGTCTCTCTCTCCACCCACTTTCTCAAACTCTATATCCACTTCTACAAGGCAAAGTGTATATACTATGTGCGCTTATTCGATAATTACCGTGCTCCAACCGAATGACTCGCGGGTGGGTGGAAATACCAGATCATCGGTAAATGCTCATAGCTTCACAATTAATTTTCAGCTTCGGTGGTTTTATTGTCATTTATATGTCCTCGGGCTGTAGGATGTCTTCGGATTTTTAGGGAGTCTTTCGATGATTTCTGGGGATGATTTTTTGAACGTTCCAGGATGCTTTAATTCTGGGGAAGTGATGAGGCTGATTGCGGAAAAAATGTCTAATTATGTGGACTTGAGTAACTGGAGCCCTTGCAGCTGATTGCTGTGATAACTTCTCAAAGTTTTTGTGTTTTATTGTTGTAAGGCTTCCTGAAAGCCGTATAATTAGCCGGTTCGTTATGGTTCTTTCAGGGAAATTATAAACTTTGAAAATATCGGCAAAATCAAGGATTTAATTGAATTCCAGGGAAAACTTCGAGGAACTCTTTTAGTACAATTTAGTAATAGCATTACTATTATCGGGTGACAGTTTTGAAAGCACTTACTGACAAATTCGGAAAAAGGACTTTTACATTGGAAATTCCAACGTGTTTTTCATTATAATACATTTTCATGTATGGGATAACTACAGTATTATTAATAATAACATCCAGTTGTATTAATAATAAGGATAATGTCAAGTGTATCGAGTCTAGGTTGTAAGCTAGTAGCGAGTAAAAGACTTATAATCTAGTAATACGAGCTCTGCAAGAAGACTACTCATTCGTCTGGATCAAGAATGCTCCCAATTTATATAACTTATGACTTTGACGTGACTGAAGTCGCAAAATCTACCCGAATAAATTCGAATTTCACTCGAGGATGAGTCCATATACCGGATTATCGGTAAATACTCATAGCTTCGCAATCAATTTTCCGCTTCAGTGATTTTATTGTCATTTGCATGTTCTCGTGTTTGAGAATATCTTTACGAGTTTCTGTTTATTTTTTGCGGAATTAAGAGATATTTGATCAGTGTCAGAGGGATGGAGCTAATTGCGCGAAAAATGCCTGATTATCTTGATAGGCGGGGGAAAGACCGTTAATAATGATTACCGTGCTCCAACCGGGTGACTTGTGGGTGGGTGGAAATACCCGATCATCTCTAAGCGCTTACAGCATCGCAATTAATTTTCCGCTGCGACGGTTTCATTGTCATCTCCATATTCTCGCGCTTTAAAATGTTTTCAAGCATTTCTGTTTCGTTACTTTAATATTTGTGGAGATATTGTCAAAGTGTCGATTGCCATAATACGCGAGAATTTACGCTGTCATGCGCACCTACCAATTGGCCATTTCATTGAATACTCTATAATTCAAGAGATTTTTCAGTAACAAAATTCATGGACTCTCGTGCTAACGAGCCGTTACAAGAAATAAGTTCACAATGGATTTTCGGCGTTAACGGTTGTACTAGCGAATACAAATTCTCCTGTTCTCGAATTTCTTTATGACTTTTTGTGTAATTTTTTGATGGATTGCGGAATGCTGGAGGGGCACGAGTTTGATGGCGCTAATTGGGCGAAAAATGTCTAGTTATCTTGATGAGAGAGAAAGATTTCACTTGACTTGAGGAACTCGCGCCATTACATTCAATTAGTTTGATGGCTTTATCAAAGTTTCCGTGTTTTATTGTTATAAGACCTGAAGCCTTATAATAGCATAATTCGCCAGTTCGTTATGTTCCTTCCTAGAGAGTTTAAACTTCAGAAATATCGATGAAATCTAAGATTTTACCAACTTCCGGCAGAAACTTCCCAAAACTTCTTCACTCCAATTTGATGACTTATTGTTCGATATTTGCTATTATCAGATCTAATCATTGTTATTCATGAAATTGAATAACAGTTCAATATTTTGAAACATTCAATAAATTTGTAATAAAATTTAAATGTAATAAATATGCCATTCGTGATAAAGTTAAATATTGATATAAAAGTTATTCTTTTTTTCAGGAGAAGTAGTCTAATCGAAAAACTGGATTGTTATTTCTAATTAATTTGTTGAAAGATTGAGAGGAATTTCGATGTTTGGCATATGGATTTAACGAGTTTAATCAGTGACAAACGTGTAATTATCTTAAGAGCTGGGCGGTTTTTCCTGGACTTCAGTAATTGGAACCATTCCATTCATTGAGTTTGGTTACTTTATCGAAATTTCTCTCTTTATTATGCACCTTCGGGAGGCTTTATAACAGCAACTATTACCACGACTCGTCATGCGTCTTTCAGGAAAATTGAAAACTCCAGAAATATCGATGAAATTGCAGGCGTCAGATTCCCGTGGCAAACTTTAAGAAACTCTATTATTCCAATTTCGTAACTTACTGTTCGACATTTTTTATTGTAAAGTTTTACAACGAATTGTGAATATGTCTAATGTTTTATAAATTTGTGACAGAGGTAAAATATAATAAATATTCAGTAGGTGATGTAGTTAAATATTTATGTAATAAAATATTTTAAAAATTTTATTACGCATGATTTCCTTCAAACTCCGGCGAATTTTTTGATAACAGCCCCCCACTCCGTGGGATATTGTCGCTGAATGTGAGAGAGTACTCTCTTTATCTGCAGTGTCTCTGCGCGGGAACACGGGGGACATGAGTCCTTTAGTACGAGCGGTGCCAAATCTGGAAGATTAAAGCCATGATATTCCACTCGATATTAATCCTTAAAGTACTTGGGAAGAGGAGTGACTTTTAAGTGGCTTGAGGGATATCTTAACTCACGTGAGAGACAGCTACATAAGGATCGAGATAAGTCGATGTACAAAAAGAATCATCCTCCCCCCCCCCCCCTTCTACCCCACCTCTCGTTAAGGAGAAAATGAATCATTCGTATTCTCCCTTGTCTTCGTTTTTATAATCCTTTCTCATGAGTGAAAGCACGGAGGAAAGTTAAAGAGCCATTTAAAAATGATTAATTTACTTTTCAAACGTCGGCCCACGGGATCACAAGCCGCCTCACCGAGTGCACACTTGATTTGACGCTTCAAGTAACGTGGGTCGTTGAGTGCCATGTTTAATTGGGCATCGGATACACGTGATCTTTGTTCGGCGTCTTGTGCCATTACTGCTGCACACACGCACAGACTGATGAGGAGTACCTGAAATGTGAGAAATAATTCGTTGAGGAGTGTTTAATTGTAGGGAATTTTTTGAGTCTAGTTCTGGAATTTGGTAGATATTGTTTAAACAGTTAAATGACAGAAATTTACACTCACTGCCTCACTGTCTGAACAATATTTGACTGGCAAAATTATTTTTTTTCCCAGTATATGAAATTTTGTAGTGTAGTTTCTTCTGATTTCATTAAGCAAAGAGTGAGGTTCCCTATTTTTAAAATTCACCATCTGGTCTACATGAGAGTTCAGTGTCCAGTGACTAGACATTTGATATTTAAAATATGCTGGATTATTTCCTAGTGGCCAAAACATTTGTCGGTGTTTTTTTTCTGGTAACGGAAAAATAAATTCTGATTTTTGAAGATTGATTTTTTTTTAATCAATACGGTTACTAAATTAAGACAAAAATAGTGCTTACTAATTTTCTTACTCATCAACTAGCAAATTTTATGAAAAAAATACGTGGTATAGTAGTAGTCTGAGAAATGTATTAGAAATATAATTACAAAATCCATAAAAACATACGTAAATATGAACGGCTCCCCAAAAGTCGTCAAAGAACTCATTCCATATGTATTTCTCGAAAATTAAAGCGAAGTGCTGACGATAATGAGTAAAATCCAGAAACCTCGTTTCATCTCAACATTTCCCTCTAAAAATTTAATCCCCCTCTCCCCCAATGGCAAAAAGAATAATATTTGAATGTTGTGAAAGCGCTGAGCAAAGTGAAAAAAGTCCAAAGAAGGCGATAGGGATCACTTATGCACACCCTAATTAATGTAAATCGAGGAAAGGCGAAATTTTCAAAGTTTAAACGACTTTCTTCACTCGCTGAGTACAGCACTCAAGCCAATTCGAAATTTTCATGAACTTCCAAAAAGTTTAAAAGGGCAGAAAAACTTTTTCCAAAAAAAAAAGAACGTGCTGAGAAAAATATCAGTTAAATCCGCTGAATCGGATTTCCTCGATTTTCTTTTCAATTATTCTACTTTGGCGTTTAATTGGCAATGGGGGAAAGGGGAGTATACGAGCGTTCCATAAAAAAACTGTTTAAATACAGAAAAGTCCTGCGGCTTTTATCGTGCCAAGCGAAGAGACAATATTGAATCTTTCGGACGGAAAAAGGTATAATAACCACTCAACTATTTTCATGTAAAAGAGAAACAGTGACACACGTTTAGATTTCATGAAACAAGTATTGAACAAACTCATCGGCTATTCAAGTCCCGTGCCTTACTACGACATATCCACAGGAGTTATGAGTTTAAAGTGTATGGAACGATAAAGAGGGATAAAGCGAGACCAACAATGCATTGTAAATGATCCGTACTCTTCCTATTACGAATGAACAATTGCATACAATGGGATTTCTCAAGTGCAAGATGGGCGGCCCCGGGGAGAGCGCGGGTCGCGGGGGTTGCGGGGAATCAGTAATTGAGAAAAAGTTCGAGACGCTTGGAATCGTAAGGGGATAAGTAGCAGTTTAGCATTCAACTCAGTTTCAATCGGTGAATAAAAAAATCAACCCATGCATCAATATCACGCACGGCTAGTCGGTTATGTATTACCGGAATCATAAGATTCGCTGAATTATTGTCGTCAAAGATGATGTTTGAGGTTTGAAGATTTGATACCGATATTCAATCTATTTCCACTTTTTTATTTGTTATTCAAATCCAGGGAAAATGGAATCTGTCTGGTTTCGAGGAGTTATCATCTCTCTTTTCAATCGACAATTTGAATAAGGTTTTTCTCAAGAGATTTTTACTTACCTTGGTAAACATTCTGATATTTGATGGGAAATTCCTAGTTAAAGAAGTATATTGGATATTTTATGGTGGTAACACGACTGAAATGCCATTGAATATTTTTGGAGAAGCTCACTTCATATTTTCCACAGTTCTTTGCTGATTTGTGTTTTTTGTTGTGGAGTTTTTCAAAATAATTTTGTTATTTGTGATGGTATTAAATGCGAGAAATATTTACCGGGTGATGCAGGTAAATATATTGGTGAATAAAATTATTTAGAATTTTTCGAGGTGTGGAGGAGCAGACATAAAAATGCCATGTGTGAATTCACGATACAAAGAAGAAGCAGTAAATTCGCTAGTAAACAAATATCATAATTTTTTATAGTTTGAGAATATGGTTTACAGGACACTGGGGATTAAAAAGTGTAATTCAATCGTGTCGTGAATCTGATTTGCTCACACTTGGCTGTAGTAGCCGGTGACGGACCTGGCAATTAATCAAAGACAAGTGATTCTGGAAAGAAGACAGGGTAGAAACTCCGCGGCAAGGAGTCAACAAAGATGAATGAACTCATTGTACCTACGAGTGATGAAAGTGCCAATTTAACTTCCACGTCCAGAGATATCAAAACGGCGCCCGCTAAACAATATCTCAGCCATCGAAAATCCGGCCCCCGCCAAAAGTGTAGGAGATTAGAGCAAAAAATAGAAGAGAAAAGGACCAATAACATACAAATGGATGATTCTACACTGGAAGATTTTGAAAACCTCAACGCGTACAAGACATGAAGGAATAGTGTCCTCTGTTAATAATCCGTCTCAATATTCATGGGAACATCCTTCATCATCAAGCGCTGGCAGCTTGTTGGTAAGGTCGATGAAACCGCAAAAGTAAAAAAAGTCCCAGTATCGAATCCTAGTCTGAATCCTAGTCTATATCCAATTTTACAGCAAAAATTTCTCGTAAATTGTATACGGAAAATGATCCTGGATTATATCCTACCCATTCCAAATCCTCTCCAATAATATACTGTGACATCACGAGAATGTGCAATGCTGTACCAATTCGCTTCTTTGATGATCAATGATGTGGTTGAATTGAATGGGGAGGAAAAGCCTATTAACCATATGCAGAAATCAAGGTAGCCATTTGGTCCTAAGAAGACAATATCAAAGGATCTTCGAATATCGTTTCAACTTGACTCGTTTATCGGTTGTCCAAGTACTCAGAAATTCACAGTTGACGCTCAGCGTGAGGTGATTGGAAATAATAATAAAAAAAAACTCTGCCCATGTGAATTCTACACCAGCAGGATCAGGGTTTCACAAGTGCATCCACAAATACCGTCGATGAGCCCCACAGAAACAGGTCCAGGAAATTCTTTGCAGCACCAGCATTCCCAAAGGACAATTCCTCTATCCAGCCAGGCTGAAGTTACTCCAGTCAACATACAGAATCCTATAAATTCTGCTGCAATCACTCTTCCTCAACAGCAGCTGTTTGGAGCATTCTCTCACCACGAGCCTCCATTCCCATATCTTCGGTTATCCATATCAGACACAGAATTATTTGCCGTACGTGGAGCCCAATAGTAATACCAACTGAATTAATAGTTATCAGGGAGATCGGTAGGGGCCAAGGAAAACTCAAATCAATGATAATGAGGGTTCTAATAGTGGGCCTAACAATGATAATGTCACATATCACCAATTTTAAATGGAGACATGTGAAATTTTTCCTCTTGTGAGACATCCTGGGGAGATTTCTCCAGAGGTTAGATCCCGAGAGTATCGGAAATCAAAATTGTAAATGTGAGTATACGTCAAGGTCCATGAGAATATTAGGGACAGTTTGGATTGCGGAAATTAGTTTTGAGAGGCGGATTTATGTTTCTTTTGTTGTACTGTTAACCATCCCATATTATTGCCTGCGATTTATTTGTTATTACGTAAAAATTATTGCAGAGAAATCTAGTTGTGTCCTGCAAAGGATAGTTAATTGAAAGTAATGGTTTCATTGATTATTATGAATTAATTGACCTACGAATAATTGGAACCATCATCTCTCCCAAAAAGACTCTTTTTTTTCACCTGCCAGAGACGCTCATTTTTTCATCTTCGGTAACTCAGTAAATGTTCCCATTAATTTTTTCAAAATTCTTGTGCGTATTTTAATTTTTTAAATACTCAGCGTATAACTTTGACATGTATAATAAATTTTCACTTACTTTGGTAAACATCGAGTTACTTGATGTCAAATCGATACTTAAAGTATAAACTTCGATACTCGATCGTTGAAACTTGATTGAAATGCGATTTGTGATCTTCAAAGAGTCTCTATCTCTTCGACTGTTCGTCGCAAAAAGCAGTAATGCACTGAGCTGGCAAAGGTCCTCGATGTTGAACCTGGTTTGAGCCAAGTCCCCTGACAATCACCACTCAACTCCTTTCACAACGAATTCTGGGAACGCACTAGCCCGTTGTAGAGTTTTTTACACTCATCTCTCGCGTACCGCGCTCACTCTCCTTTGCGTCCCCACCCATTAATACGAAAGTTGATATATCAAAACGAACTGCGTGCAAAGGATGATTAATGACTTATTCACGGTTGTATTATTCCCCCGTGTAATGGTTGTCTCCTGGGTCTTTTTTTACAGAATCGAATCGAATTTTTTTCCGAGCTTACGAGCTTATGAGCAATAATTCAAATAATACTTATTAAATTTTAGTTTCGGAAAATTTTTCTCGCGCAATTATGTTGGTAAATCCCAAAACTAGTTCAAGTTTTTAGATAGACAAAGTCTCAAAGAAACGACTCGCGTAGAAACCTCACAGACAAGCTTGTGATTTTTTCCCCAGGTTTGTTCCGATTTTTTTAAAAGCGTAAAATGCCAATATCGATGAATTCTACCTTGTTCATTTTCAGCCGTCTACAATTAAAAGCAATCCAATTTGACCTAGTGCTCCTCAACGGGGATTTCATTTCGCTAATTGAAGATGAGGGGTATCGACAAATAGCGATAAATATTACAACAAAAAAAAACATAAAAATCCGAGACAAAATAAACCAAAAAAATTCACAATCTCTCACTATAACGAATTAATATTATTAATAAATAATATAATTAATTATATTAATATAATTAATTATATTGATATAATTAATTAATTAATATAATAATAATAATTATTATTATGATTGTTTATATTTGCAAATAAACTATTGAAAATTTTCTGAATCCAGACAATTTCGCCGGAAGTATTCTTGAATTTCAGGACAAATGATACTGAATATGATTTCAGGAAAGGAAATTTATAAAAATTCAGTCAAAGTTGACTAAGTATTCAGTGTAACTCACCAACTATTGATACTCCTTTGGAAATTGAAGTACATTGAGAAATTTTTACCTTTACCCGGCTCAGAATTCCAGAATTTCCCAGAATGATCAGTGAAATTTTGATTTTCATTATTTTTTACTCCCAATTTCAATTCCGTCTCGCTGGCCTGGAAAACAAACTGGTAAACTGTCCGTGAAATTTCATTTTTTTAACAGAGTATGTAATTTTTTTTTGATAAAATACATTTATTTGGGCGATAAAAATTGGTAATTACTACATTTAACTTTTTCATGAATTTTTAACTTGCATTCAACTGAGATTCATTTGAGAAACTTCAAATCTTTCATCCTACCACCAAATTCCATTGCTAGAAATGGTGATCTGCTGTCAATGCCACGTAAACCGTCGTATGAAACCCTTCAGTGCCTATATTTTTCCCGAAATTCCCATTTCTCCATTGACGACATCCATTTAAATCACCGTTAGAATATTTTCCTCTTCGCCAGGCCCGTCACTCTATTGGAGTTATTCTCACCTCCAAATATCAAGTATACGATCAATATAACCGGAATATCCATAAAGTGGGCCGTATTTCACGTTAGCAACTGGCTACACGATCGATGAAAAAAAGCTAAATCTTCCAAAAACATTCATGTTATTTCCTAAATCATCCTCGCTGAGTCATCACGACACTGAAGCACAAACTCGAGAGAAACTACCAATATACCTCAAATATCAGACATTCAGTGACAAAGCTTCACACTTTTACGTGGTCATATATTTTATTAAACCACTGAAGCATAAAAGTATCCGAGGGAAGAGTAACGAATGTATCATTTCACGAGATGAAAAAAGAAAAGTAGAATGGATAGCTATAATCCCGATAACGCGATTGAGTACTAAAAGACGCGAATCCGTGCGCTACTGTACCATAAAATACGATTAAACGTTCAGTGCGCCGTATTGCTGAAGTTGAATAGACTCTCCCGTGGAATATATGAATAATCTTTTTTTGCCTCTTAACCGAAAACGAAAAAAAAACTTATACTCGAAATGTAGAGGTAACGGTGTCAATTAACTTTTGCTTTAACGAACTAATGTAATTCGGTGATAAAACAATTTTCGCGCCCTTCTAGCCAACCTCATGAAGACTGGAATTCTGGATTTTTTTTCCAGCAGCAAAAACGAGCGCTTTTATCGATGGTTTTGAAATATCTGCGAAATTACGTCTATAAAGGAGTCTGAAACGATACAGAACAAATATAGACGTCACTGGAAGGGGCCTGGGTGAAAGTTCATTGAAAAATATGCTCCAGGATTTGTACCATTGCCATTCGAGCGTTTACAACACGAGAGAAAGCCGGAAGATTGATCCGTGACCGTCCGGTGCCCACTATTACCTGTTACATTCTCAGAATCCACTCGACACAAAAAACGCGACGTCGAACCGTTTAATAAAAGATGTTTTCGTAAAATCGATAAAAAATAAATAAACAATCCAGACCGAGTGGATGAGCGGTCGCTATTAAATTTTTGGGACAATTTCGTGGGGATTTTGGTTTAATTGCAGTTTCAGTGCAATTTAGAGAAGCTTTGTTATACTCGACCTGATAATTGAAGGCTCTATACGTCAATGTTTGGAGAAGTCGATTTAATTCCTGAAAATGCTCGAAAGAATGCGTTTTCCAATCATTCGGAAATCACTTAGATATATTCCAAAAATTGACAGTAAATTCAGAACGAAGACATTTTTGAAATAAAAAAAAATTGAAACGGAAATTTGAAGTTTGTCTGTAAATCTTCAATCGCAGAAATTTTCTCAGAGATCCTGGACTGTAATTGATCCCCATTCGACGACAGCAAATATCCTCCAAAATCTGAAAATTCCTGCTTCCTCTTCCTCCGAAATTCAATTTTATTAGAATTAATTTCATTCACTGGAGTGCGATCGTTAGAAATTTAACGATCACAATTATATTCCAGCTCTTCTGCCATAACCGAGAAAATAAATCCACCTAGCTTCATTGTCCCGGACGAAAACATTTCCCATCACGACAAAATATTATACTCGATTATTAAAAACTTTCTGGGTCTGCTGAACGCCAGTGAAAAAACCGTTGACGCACTCGGGCAGCGAAAGTTGCTGTAAAATTCACAGTACTCCAGGCAGAAATAGAGTTAGAAAAAAATATCAATTGCAATTGAATTAATTTCGCTCTGTGAATAATGTCCATACAGGTCAGGAGTGGCTGGTTACTTTGACCGAGATATTTTACTGTCTCCCTCTCTCTCCCCTTTACTTGCATCCCTTGAACATTTATGCCCATAATTCGTGCAAATGGCTTGTTCTTTATTCAGACCACGTGTCCAGCACGCGACGATTGATTTGCACCCTGACTATTTCCCAGGAATTGTTATTCTTGTTATGTTTATTTTTATTCTTCCTGACTCTTTGTCGAGGGCAGGGGGGACACGTTGGTGTTTGTGGAAGCCATTTGTTTCACTGGGTTTGCCACATTGGGATGGACTTTTCTCCACCTCTTGAGGGGATGTGTGTGCTATTTTTTTTGCAATATTTCTTCGTTTTTATCCTTCCGGTTTTCACCAAGTGTTGGGGGTTTTTTTATTGCACTGTGCGACCCAGTTACGAAATGTGTCCACAGAAGTTGAGTTCGAGAACCAATCGTTTGGGCACGAGAGAGCATCCCGAGGGCTCTTGATGCTTGCAGCCATGTATAGATGTATAGAACACTTTGGCGACGATTTTCAACACTAGATTATTTCAGTTCGTGTGTTTCATTTACTCTCATTTCTGGTAAAGTTCCCCTTTCTGTTCTTTATTTCGTTTTCCGCGGCTCGTCTTCTCGAGAGAATTTCGTTTCAGTGAAAGCCAAAATGTTGAACTGTTATTAGAAAGTGAAAATTGAGGGTATATGTAGCGTGATTCAATGCCGAGTACTGTCAGTTTCAATGAACATGGATCGCAGTTTTTATGACCATATTTTTTTTTGTCATTTTAGTCGGCTGACGAAGAAAACGGAAAAGACCGTTTAATGGGGCTTGACGTTACTCGGAGGATGTAATTTTGTGTAGCGTGTGGATACTTTCACCCGTTTAAAATGTAAGGTTTAAAACTGGTTTTTGACGGACTGTGACACTCTTTACACTCATGCCGCACACGTTTATTGGATAATGAGGCAGGCATTTTATGTATTCAGCGAGCAATGATCTCGAACTGGCTCTTTCAGCATCAACAAGGGAGCACAATTGCAATTGTCATTGAATTGTTTTTCATTCGTGGATATTAATCAAAAATAGTGTCGATGGAAAAATTTGAGGGATTATTGAGCAGCGAATTCTCCTAGTCCGGAAAGAATTAATTTATGAACTCATTCGTTCACTCGCAGAAGAAATGTCGGGCAGCTCGAGCGGCGTTGGAAAAATTTAATTGCATTAAAAATTCATTTCGAAACTCATCTACTCTACTCCAGATAAAAATTATACTTTTGTAACGCTGAAAAGGAAAACGTTTGAATTAACCGGGAGGTGCGGGAAAAAGAGCGAACTTTGTCACTCATTTAATTTTAAAGGTACATGGAAAAGGTAATTTAAAAGTTAATAATAATAAGTAAAATAGTCATTTTTTGTGAGTCTAACTGTGTCATCTATTCCTAGTTATGGAGATCAGCAAATGAAGGAAAAAAAAATGTCAATGAATAATGAACTAATTTTATAAAAGCTCAGTCCAACTTTAAGTCCCACATTAAAATTTTTAACTAAATCTCACTCAAAAATTCACATTCCAAATTTACAAGCAATAAAAAAAAAAGAGAAAAATCTATTCTACCAGAATAATAAATATATCATTTAACCATGTTTGATCAATAAATTTATTATTGAAACTCCAATTATTCATTTAAAAAAATCACATTTGCTTTCTTTACAGTTAATTCCCTTAAGTTCAATAGAATTAAACGAATACTTTCCAGAAGAACTGGAAAATTACTCCAACATCTTCTGAAGCAGGGGCTGAAGCAACCGCAAGCTTGCAATTACATAATAATCATCCAATCCATGTTTGTCATCTCATGAGCTGAAAAACAAACCTTCATCGTGGGATCAAAGGAAGATTTGACGCTTCGATGAGTGAATCGAATTTAATCGACAGCCATTCACACCGTATCACAGCGTTGATTGCATTCCCTCCTCACCCCTTTACATTACTCGCCACCCCCCGAATCGACAATTCTATCCACTCCAGTCATAATGCATGGAATGAGTAATTTAAATGAAGACGGACACAGAAATATTTTAATGAAGTTTTGTAGTGTGAAAATGAATTGTAAATGTATTGGTTTCAAATATCCAGTGAAATTGTGTTGGCCGGTTAGAGGCTCATACATGCGGAGCGTTCACATAAATTTCGATTAAAGTGTCGAACTAAGCGTTTAACGGGATGACAGGTGGAGGAGCGAACGTTGAGAGTTGTACCCCTTTCCATTTAACGATTAGCTTGACGAAGTGAAAATCGTTCCTACCTCATCAATGCCGAATTTGAATTACCCGAGATTCATTAATTCCCTCGTTTACTTCAAACTTTGCATTCATTGGGCCTTGTTTTTATCGGAATAGGGGGGAAGGGGAGAGAGTAAGTTCCCGATCTGGAAAATAAAAATGAGCGGTTAATTCAAGATTCAATTCTACAGACAAAATGTCATTGTTGTACAAGGAAAAATGAGGAGAGAATAATTAGAATACGCTTGGACGAGGAATCAATGGAGGGTCGGAAAGGCGGTGAAATGGGAGAGGAATTGTATCACAGAACAAAGGATTGGAGTTCTTGTACTAGGTTTGTACAAACCCCATTATACTGGGATTCTTCAGGGTTACAATGTGGAGTCAACGAGTCTTACTTATTCGTCGCGTCTTGCACTTTTCCACATTTTTATTTAACTCTCCGGGAGTTTTTTAAATTAGTTTATTATCTATTGCTCTTTGAATTTAAGGTAGGTGGACCCTGGAAAAATGTATATGCGGCTTGATATGTACGTTTGATATACTACATTTCTACAGAAAACTATCTCAAAATGTAGAACGTATGTATTAAAACTGTAAAGAGATGGTAAAACGAGATCAGAACATTTTACATATTTTTTCACAGCCCGTATTACCTCAGTAAGGAATCATGTGAGGAGAAATTATCAAAAGAATTTTTTTTTTGCAAATTAATTAGCTACAAAAATGGTTTTGTGACATTATCTCCTAAAATCACTCTTTACTGAAATAATTAGATAATCCGCGTTTTATAAAGTTTAGAAAAAAACACTTATCTCGTTTTACCATTTCGTTATAGAATATATGGCAGAATATAGTAAATTCGCTCGAGGTTATATATGAATTCCAATTACCGCTGTTCGAGAAGAAAATTCCATGATTATTTTTACTGACTAATTAATTCATTTCACCCAACATTTATTGACTGTTCGGAATTTTTCTGATTTCTGTGTATTGAACGTTGCCATGCAATTAAATGAAAATAGATAAGAAAAATTGTAATAATTTTCTTTCATATTCACTGGGGAACAGCAAATCCAGCAATTCTATTACTTGAAGTTTATATGAGAGAAATAATCAACGAAATTTCAATATTGTGAGGCTCACGATATACAATACATACATTATGAAAAATTACTACGATTTAGGGAACAATTTTCCTCATTTTTCTATGTATTTAAAATTCCAAAACTGTATAATGATTTTAATAACATTAATCGGATAATTAAAGTGATTAGTTAAATACCAATGATAACTCGACATTGGAAAACAAAATCTTTGCGAATTTTCAAAACAAATGAAAAGATTGATTTCCTGTGGGCGGATTTATTTTGCCGCATAAAAACATGGTGTAAAAAATTAAAATCAGAATTTTCATGTACTGCTGGCACAATGTGTTTGAATAAATGCATTTTATAATTATCGAATCTCGCGCGCAAATTTATAAACCGAAGTATAAAAGCTTCCTATATGAATCAAACGCAACGGATATTTGGTTTTTTTTGTAAGCATCCTACAATCCCCCTACTGAAGGATTAAATTCCATTTCTAATGGAGAGTCGTGACGAAATCTCTTCGTTCACTTCAAATTTAATCCTTTCTGAATAGAAATTATGTTTTCGAATAACTCTTTAAAAAAATATTTCTTCAATATAGCCGAGAATCTATATAACGTTCAATATATGATATTGTGATATCGCAGGATTTTTGTGAATGGAGTTATAGAGTATGAGGCGAAAACAAGTCGTCCAATTAGTTTTGATTTTTATACAGGTACAAAAATTGAATGGATAATCCTAGTGAATTCGCCAGAGGATTCCATTCATATCAAATTGCCCGGTAATCTTTGGCCATTTCTATTAGAGTGTTCAGTTGAAACTATTCTACGGAAAAAATCAATAAAATCCAATTTTTATATATTTTTTCAAGAATTTTCTCAGCCCAGATTGTCCAAGTTTTGTTTCCATTTTCATTGATAAAAAGAAAAAAAATGGAGTGATAACACTTAGGACATATGGGCCGACGAATTTTTACAGAAAATATTTCAATAGAATAAGTTGTACAGAAAATACATAATTCGATTAAACTTTGCCACTGAATATGTTCTATTGAAGGTGTCACTAGAATCGGCCAAAAACGAGTAGAATTCTTAATAGAAATCCAATAGGATTATCTGCCGAGTTGCTACGATTTTCTATTCAATTTTTTCATACGTGTAATGGTCCCGTTGCGGGTACGGACAAGAACACTGGCAATGGCCATTGCATATTAAATACATAATTTTCGATATTTGTTTATAAGATAAATTCTCTAAAAAAAAGTGTAGACAGCGCAGTATACATTTTTCAAATATAAAATTCTAGCCTGACCATTGATATTTTTAATCAATATTGCAGTTACAATCTGATTATGGAATGTTTTTTAGAGAAACTAACAAATGGGGAACCCTCAATACACGATCAATAAAAATGATAAGAGATACTGCAATTATGTAGTACCCAAAGCCCGGCCACCAGAGAACGAAGCTTTACCAGAATCTACAAACGAATTTTGTAACCAAAGAAACTTCCACAATAAAATTTATAGAGTGAATTATAAACTTCCCGTTTATGAGTAGCGAACCCCAAACGATATTATAAAAAATAATAATATAAAAATAAGAAGATCGCTCGCTGAAGCATTAAATTTTATGCACTATAAACTGTAAATCCATGGAGGAGATATTTTTTATAAAACACCTGCGCGGAATGGCCATAAACAGTGATACATTTCGAATAAAAATCAAATTGTAAAAAAAATTTGGACAGCACTTAATTTAAGGCATTGCAAAATTTTTCACTCGAAAAAAAAATTACAATTCTACAATTTAAAAAAACTGATTCTGCTTCGAAGATGAGAATTTAATATTGAATAATTGTTAACACTGCCTAAACAATGGATCAATTTTACCCCAATTGTTGATCGCTCAGCAGATAAATTTCTAAAAAATCGAGAATCACTCAATTTATCTGGACTAAAATAAATCCCGAAGTAGTCAAGCAAAATCAAACAAACCGCCAATCGAAAAACACCGACTCTGCAATTTTAAAAAACACGCTTCTCTGAACTATATCCCGATAACCTCCAGGAATGCGCCTCCGTGGCGCCATCTCCCCAGCGCAATGTGCAACACTCGATCCCCGACCGAGAGTCGTACACCAACACACAGAAGCACGGAGTTACTAGTGTTCGACAATGGTCATTGCTACCTAAAGGGCTGACATTAAAACTATAAATACGATAATATTTCCACTCCCTAAAGATAATTGGAGTACAGTGACTAGTGTAATCAAGTATAATCCAACGTCTGTATCATTGAAACGTACGAATAATCCTCATAAAATGTATGTGACGCGGAGAAGAAAGACCTGAAGCGCATAGTGTTGGCACTGGACCGAAGTTGGCTAGGTGAAAACGAAACACACAATCTTTTCCTGTGTTATTCTTTCGCCGAATAATAAGAGAAAACTGTTACTATCATGTCCATTGGCCTCATTATCGTCCGATAATGCTCTGGTAAGAATAATTCTCCCAATTTTGATATTTTTTCGTGGATGAATGTTGCACTGAAGCCTATAAATAAATACAACTTATGAGAGTGCGCTATAAAAATACGTAGGTTAGGTTGGTTCACGAAGAAAACTGGCATCAGTCGAAGCTCGACCTTTTGCTTTCGTTTTTTTTCGTTTCTTTTTTTATAGATATACGAAAGATACTCGTATTGGCTTTAGCTTGACGCCATTTCATGCACAATTTCCACATTTATTCGATTTTCATCTTTAATCCAGGGATGACAGAAATGTACAATTGTTGTTTTCATTCTAGAATGGATCATCTTGGGTATTCAATGGCCAGTTGGAGGGAAATAGGCTCAAATGGAATTTGTAATTGAATTGGTTGTCGATTGTCAGTAAGCATCGTGCATTGTTATTAGGATTTATTTATTGCTTAGCAAGAACAAAATACCTCTGTTGTAAGGGAAATCCAGGGTTTTATGAAGGTGTCTGATAATTATCTGCTACAGGGGATAACCCCAATAGTTCCACATATCTTTCTATAATTGTAGACACTATCAAAATACCCATTACATCTTAGCAGTGGCTAAAAATATAAAATAATGCCCCGAACGAGCCTAATAAGTATATCATAAACGAATTTCAAATAAGTAATGAGGGCAATCTGACCAACATTTTTTAGTTTATTTTCTATCCAGAATATAATAGAAATCGTACTCTCAAAATCAATTATTTATAGTTATGGCAGTGGACAATTATCTAATGAAGTTTCATTCGGCTTTCGCTCGTAATCCAAGTAGGCACAGTTGGACAACTGGGGTTGTCATTGCAAAATGGATCATCTTAGTATTTAATGCCCAATTGGAAGAAAATTGCTTCGAAGGGAATTTGTCATTAAATTATTCTTCCATTGTCAGTAAATATCGTGATGGATATTGTTATTAGAATTTATTTATTGTATATCAAGAGAAGAACGGTCTCATACCAAGGAAAACCATTATGTTATAGTTTAAGAAAAGATGTAGAATAGTTGCTACAAAAATCTAAGTCTCTGAATAAGTACCTTATAAACACGGTTGAATCTAGTAACTAGGAAACAAGAGCAAAAATAATAGAATTCCAATGCAATTTCGTTATAGTTACCAAATATTTTGGGGTCTTTATAATCTTTGGACTTTATCCTTTTTTTTGTCATTTTCTCATTCATTTTTGCATTTTTTTTACATTTCATGTGGTTTATAACCAATCGTCGGCTAATTTGAATCATCCCCTTATTTTGAATTTATTTTCAGCATCTTTCTACTGTTTCATCATCCTACTCAATAATTTGTAAAATGGAACTCTCACGTTATTTCATACTAGCGTACATAAGATGAAAAGTTTACTGAATGTCGAGTAATATTGATTCAGAGTGAGAGCCCCAAAATAGCTTTACAAAGAGTTGATATTGTTAATTCTTGATTGCAGTGAGGAAAGCACTCTGGATGACAAGAGAGAGCCATAGTATTAACTCTCCCGGCATGATAAAATAAGGGGGATACATAAGAAAAAGTAAGGAAAGGAGATGAGCCATAATATTGCAGGCATGCCACCCTTTACTAGGATGCCGCTAGGTGGTATGGGCATGGGAGTGGGCATGGGACCAAATGCACCACATCCAGAGCCAAATGCCCATCCTCATCCTCCACTACCACCACCAGCTGGTGCTAATCCTAAGAAAAAAAGAAGGACTAATGCCAATGTTGCACCACCTGCACCTCAGCCACCACCGACGGTCCAGGTAGATTTGTCTTCAGTTTTATGAATTATCGAGTGGGTGGAGGGTGGAGTATGGAGTATGTCCCATTGTTGAATCTCTGAAATTGATTGAATTCATTAGGCCATCGACTGGGGGATGTCAGGGATTGAGATCCTGTAATAAATTCATTCGATGACTCCATCGATTTTCAGGAATAATGCAGTTTTGAAGTTATTTTGGGGAGTTCAGCAATTGGGGCAAGTCGATAAAGGGAGACTCGATTAGTTCGACTTTTTGGGTGACAATTTATTTCTAGAAGTTGTTGGGATTAGCGAATAGGCGGCAAGGATTGCTGGCTAAATTAGTTCAACTGCAGTTTAACAGTGGAAAGCTGAAATGGTTCAAGAATGTCGTGGAAACAGAGAATAGGGAAGCTTTTTTTTTAATACGAACTTTATTGCAGAGACGACAATGTGGTACAAAGTAGATTCCTCCACAAGTTTTTCAAATATTGAGCACTGAGAGTTTGTTTTTTTTTGTACGGATAGACGGAGTCATTTTTTTTTTCATCTAGTAAAGGTTTTTATTAACATGGAGACATTCTCAATACTTCTCCTCCACTGAGTTCCTTCCTCCGTAATCAAGCCCCTCAAAGAAAATCATCCGATGAACTAACACCTAAAAATCTCAATTTCTATCGTTCCATGTGTCACCTCCCTCCCAAAACCCGAATAGTCAGAATTTCGTAATCCTCTCCATTCTATTTCATTACTCAATATCCCACAGATCTGCCTCGGCCTTGAGCTCGCCATAACCCAAAACAAGTTCATCCATCATCCGGGAGCCATCAGCGTTAAAATTAGCCCCGAAAAGTTCAACTTCCCAAAACTGTCGCACCTCCCAATACCGCCAATATTCATTACCCCCTTCCCTCTCACTATGAACAAAGTGACTTAATAGCCTCCCATTACAAAATCCCCACTTTCGAGCCACAAAAAAAAACGATTAAATTACTTCCAGGATTTATTACCACCACCTCTCTCGGGTTACGGTGACACAATAGTGGCGAGTAATCCATTCGACGATACGCCACCTCAAAGTGCTCAAAATCCAATGATGCACGGTGGGCCACCGCACATGCACCCCCACCATCCTCACCATATGGGTGGACCACCCATGAGAGGAATGAGTCCATTGACACCGATGGGCGGAATGTCTCCAATGATGCCTCACAACATGGGCAACATGAGTCCAATGGGCAATTCACCCATGGGCAATCACATAAATCACATGGGCGGCATGTCCCCTATGAACCATGCGCCTATGGGCGGCATGAGCCCCATGAACAATATGGGCCCAAACATGCCGCCAGGACCCATGAACAGTATGAACAATCACATGAATATGGGACACATGGGCAATGCACCAATGAGTGGTCCACCAATGGGGAGTCCCATGAACAGTATGAACAGTGGACCAATGGGCAGTCCCATGAACAACATGGGCCACAGTATGGGCAGTCCCATGGGTGGGCCCCTGGGCTCACCCATGAATAGCATTGGTGGAAATAATCACAATCACATGCCTAATGGACCAATAAACATTAACAATATCAACAGCCATATGCCGCCTAACAGTCCACTTAATGGACCCCCCATGAACAATGTCAACAGCCCATTGAATCACAATGGTTCCCAACCACATCCCAATCATATGGGAAATAATCTCAGTAATTTAGGAAGACCTATGAATGGACCGATGACGACGATGAGCTCCATGGCGCCTAATAACATGAACATGTCAGGGCCCAATTCCATGAGCAACATGAACATGGGTGGACCGTCTATGAACAGCATGTCCAATATGAACATGCCACATCCCAATCAGATGGGACACATGGGTGGGCCTATGGGGGGCATGGGGAATAATATGAGTGGTGGACCACCCATGGGACATCCGATGGGAATGGGTGGAAATATGCCGCCTCATGGATTCCAAGGACCGCCTGGCATGGGACCCAAACCTATGCCTGTTTCTGCGGGAAAGGTCAGTACATTGCAAATTCATTATTATTTCCAAAGGTTGAATTCATATTATAAGAACGTAATTACTTGTTCCGGTGGTTATTATTTTGTAACTATTGGTGATATTGACATTCATTTGAGGCTTGGAAATATCTTCAGATCTAAGGGAGATTGCCGAATTTTGGGGGTTGCATTTTTATATAGCTCTTCAATCGCTCTACAAAAAGGTGTGACGAAAAATTTTCCATCTACCTTAAATTTTGAGATATTAACGCCTGACAATAATCGCCATAGACTTAAACCGTTTTATCCGTTGGTCTAGAGAAATAGGGATTTGTCAGTAAATGTCTTCGCATTGGGTTTAGATTGTTTGGGGGTTTTTATCATGATTTGGGGGGATTAATTGGAGATTCTTCTATTACAGATATACCCAGCAGATCAACCAATGGTTTTCAACTCACAAAACCCAAATGCACCACCTATTTATCCTTGCGGTGTATGCCACAAAGAAGTACATGATAACGACCAGGGAATCCTTTGTGAGTCTGGCTGTAATTTCTGGTTTCACAGGTGAATTATTCACTTTCAATTAACGATTGTAGGGAAAGGTGGGACTAAATAGGTACTTTATATGTCATGTGTCCTATTCGGAAATCAGTCTTGCAGCGAGTGTGCTGTTCAATGGAAATAATAAAATTCGTCGCCAATTTAATACATCTTTCTAAAAGTTCCATTTTACTCCCCCGTTTTATTACAATCTATTAGAGAAGAGTTTTCAGAAAAGTGGGAAATTTTTTAAATAATAATTGGCTTTGCTGTGAATTTATCGAAAACAACCAGCAGAACAATTTATCTTGACAGTCGTCTAATTAAAAATGTTTTTCAATAGTTTACTCAACAATGCCCTTTCGACTCGGTTGATTTATATCGCAATTTGTTAAGTGACTCTTGTTTGACATTTCGTCAAGATAATGCGGAAAATATGAGACTAATGCATGCAATTTTTTCTGTTTCTGCCTACAGAGGATGCTCGGGGTTATCGGAAGCAGCCTTCCAACTACTGACGCAAGAAGTTTACGCGGAATGGGTGTGTGATAAGTGTTTACAATCTAAAAACATACCTCTGGTCAAATTCAAGCCATAACACCTCACAGTTGATCGTTCCACAGCCACGCAAGTGACACATTGTTAAAGTTTATTACTCTATATTACACACTTTTAAATAACAAAAAAAATTGGAGAAAATTTTGTGTGCAAACGGCTGGAGATGCAAAATGACCGTCATTTTTTTAACTGCGTCATATGACTATAGAATACCGATTGTATGACGCGAATATTCACTAATTCCAAATGATGGTCACTGATTAATTGTTAGCTGATTATTGTTCAAAGGTCTGCACGAGAAAATTTATTCTTTTGAGACATTAGGGATATTAAATTGAGGCTCGTAAAACAGTTTGGACTTGAGATTTTTAGAAAGATCAAATCGATTTTTATAATTGTGCTCTACAAATTTCAAATTGCAATATTTGCCAGTCTTTACTTGAGACTGAAAGTTTGCAATTCAAGTTAAAGTCTTCGAAAGTCAATGGAAGATGTTCGAAAGTCTCCATTTCAGACTTCCATAAGTCTCAATTGGATTTCTATTTTTCATAGGTTTCAAATAAGAATTATCTTGTGTTTATCGATGCATAACGATGATCTTAAACAAAAAAAAAATGGTTTCATCTATGTAACCGAAGATGAGCGCAATTATCATTTCAAGATACGCATTAGGCTAACACACGATTGAATCAAATAGGAATTGATAAAATAAAATTTATGATGCGTCTATATAGATGAAAACGAACTGGCAGGTCTCAAAAATCAATGTCATTTTTTATTAGCCAATTTTGCCGACCATAGGGAGGGAGAATTTAGACAGCTAGTCATGTGACAGGTCATGTGACGCACTTGCATCTCCATAGATAGCACTGAATTCACGCACTTCCTCTCTGAATACTGCGCAAAATAATCGAGGAAATTAAAAAAAAACAAACAAGAATTACAATATGGAGCCTACGATGTTTGTTAATGACTTTTAGCTTTAACTTGTTGAAAACTTAGGATATTTCTCTGCAAGTGCGAGTAGGCCACATTATGTTTACAATTGAAGTGTGAACATGGCTCAGAAGCTCACGTACACTTGGCAGATTCCTCACTCGGACAGTATAAATTCAATTTTCTTCCCAAATGAAATGAAATACGTTTGATCGAATCTTGCGTCACCAACAGATCTCCGTTAGCTCAAAAGAAAAAATAAAACAAGGAAAGCACACTGAAAACTAACGTAACAAAGTAAATTGTGAAAAGCAAATGCGGAGAAATCCTTCGAGTCTTTTATTTTAGGAATTATTGTCTGATAGTTGATCGCCAGGAAATCATATTCCAACGGGTGTCTATCTGTATAAAATAACGCAATTATAGAACCCAGAGAATAATTGGTACAAAAAGAAACGCGTAAACTAGCAATTTTCGTTTATCATTCTACCTTTGGCCAAAACAAATTATTATGATCTGTGATTTTATTTCCATTTTAATTGGACACTATTGAGAAATTTCGTTCTCGTGTGTAAATCTGTATTTTTAAAAGTAAACACTGGCCTGTACATCAAATTGTATATTAATTTTTCATTGATAAATAGCTTACGCAATTATTGAGAGACGATAATAGCCTAAAGGTCCTTTGTTTATTTTATTTTTTTTCCTCTTATTATTCTTTTATTTGACGAGAGTAAAACAAATTTTCTTGCCAGAATGAATTTCGCTGAGAGTAATTTATGTTTTTTAATTGAATAAAGTGGCGATGAATTCTTTAAATTTTTCTTGGAGATCAATTCCATGGGCAGCTAGGCGTGGAATTAACGTGTTCACACGTAATTGTACAGGATTCTTTTTTTTCTTTATTATTTTTAATTATTAGAAGATATTTTACGAGATGAAATAATAAATAAAGTAGTTACTCATCGTTTTATTGATTAGGAATTATTAGTTTAATCAAGCGTCATTAAAACAAATATATATTACAAGAAACAGGATCCTATATATAACATAATGCTCATATTAGTATTACAACGAATAGACTATCCATTGCCAAGTACTTTTTTTATATTATTTTATTTTATTTTCATTTGTCGCTGATTGATTCGAGTGCGTCAATCGTATGAAGCCATCCGATAGGTTTTCAGGTTTTTAGTTATTATGCAAAAACATTGAAAAGTTATGACATTTAACTGAATACTGAATTCAGCAGGAATAACATCACAAAACTCGTGTATTAAAAAATTTTGTATTATTTGTACAAACTATGAAAAATGAAAAAAAAAAATTATTCTCAAATTTTAATACTTCTAATGATTCATTTTTACGGGCCACAGAGCCCAGAGCAGGAATATGACCTCCCTGTGGAATTTAGTGTCATCCTACTGTAGGCATGAATCCCATGTCATCCGATATATCTCGCAAAAAATTCGAGTTCGCTGGTCAATGTTTTTAAAACAAAAACATAGAAATTTTCCAATTAAATAATTAATTAAATAGCAAGGACGACGAGTTATTCCATACCTTCATTTACTGACACCGTAACTCTTGTTATTCTTTTTAATTCAGCTATAAACCCCGCCAAATCGAAAAATTCCATAATTTTTTAAGAAGTGTTTACGAAAAAAGCCTACTTACTTTTCAGAACATTGGAATTGAATACGACTCAGGAGGCAAAAAGTAATAGAATTTCAAATTATTAGTCGTAATTGTTAGTTGTAATTATTATGGAATAGTGCAACTGTTACGAACATCTATCTTCGATTTCTTCTCCAAAATTCAGAACTTTAATAACAATTTTTACAAAATTCAGACATTGCAGATCAAAAAATTTCACGGTATACCCACAATTTATCTACTCAATAATTTTCAAAACTGGCATTATTCTCCTAAAAACGAGATTCGACCAACAGATTTCGAGTCTTCGCTAGAAAATCGCCCAAATGGCAAAGGTTTCATGTCCGGCAGGATGAATTGAAATGTTATAGACACGTTTATCCGCACACTTTTTTTACTACACAATACAAATTGAATGAATATCAATGGCACACCACAATTTCATGTAAGTTGTACATATTTACATCGCTATTTTCTACGAAGATGTCCTGATGACTGAACTTCACAGGTTCTTTCTGACTCGCAGCGTGTTTATCGAGTGTAATAATAACCCCTCTACTAATCAGCTCATAACAAACCATTTTCTTAGGTGAACATGTTTCCTCATTTTCAATGTCAAAATATCAGATGATAGAGTTTAGTGTCACCATATTCTTTCACTGTATATAACTAATTAATCGATCCTCCGTTTAGTAAATGGGAAAATGGAATGCGACGGAGCCTAACGAAATTGAATTGCTGGGGTTTAATGTAAATAAAGTAAATCAGATCCTAACTAATGTAATAGTACGTGGAGGTCATGCAGGCATTTCGAGTAAGCTTTGCATTGAAATAATTATTCGAACAGGAAAAAACTTACTAATAATTACACAGTGGTACTGTATAAATGATATTAAAGGCCTGATTACCTTGTACGTATCACAAAATATTTCTTTTTAATAGTAGAAATCGCAGACTTTTAAAAATTTCTGAAGACATCCATCTGATTTACTTTAAAAATTTGTAAAAATATACTGATAAATTATTCAAATTTTTAATGGAACGTATGAACTATCATGTTCAATTCATATTGAGTCAGCGACATGAACGGCGGGAGAAAATCATAAACTGCGTCATATTATTATCATATACATCTATATATTCTTCACGGTCACAGAAAAAAAACAAACACTAAGGAAAAAAATATTTGAAAAAAGGCAATTAACGGGGAAATTAATCTGACTCACAGCAAAAATTGTTCATAGTTTATTTTTTATCATGTGAATACAAAAATATATATCAGCAATAAAGATTGTTATACATTACAGATCCACTGCATGAATTTGTGAATTCAATCTGTACATGAATTTTTAGACGTGGATAAGAATCAAGTTTTCGAACTCAATTTGAAATTTGACTGTCGGAGACAAATACGAGAGTAGTTCACAAGAGGTTCTTGTTGGGCGTCAGCTTTATTTATTCAGATCCCCTCAAATCATCCGAAGGAGGGAAGTTTTAATGGAATATCTTGACGCTCGTTGGAATTTCACTTCGTTAGGTATTATCATCACACCCAGATACTTCAATAGTGTTTTTTGTTGCTTGAAGAGAGAGAAAGACGAGCAACATAATTTTTCCAACTCAATCAATTCAAGATAAGGTATCAAACAGACGTGATGAAATTACAGAAATCACCCTAAGTGAAATTTAATGAAACAGCAAGAGTAATTTAATTGAAAACTACCAAAATAAATTATCAACAAGAAAGGCCTAATCTTTGCCATTCCGCACGCAAAAGTGATATTTTTTTTTTCAATTATGTGTATTTAAAACGTTGCAAACAAATTAAAAAAAAGAGTTTTTCCCCGGTGAGGACCTCAAAGAGAGAGAAAACATTTTTTCCAATTAATTATTATTGGCGAACGGAAATAATAAGTTTACAGAAATCACTTGAAGTAGAAGTGAATGAAGAAGTAACAGAGTAATTCAAGTGAAACCTGTCACGAGAAATTGTAGAAAGGTACAATCATAGAAAGAGCTAAATTTTTCCTCAACTTCTTACAATTTTTCCCCAGAGCAGACTGATCCCTCTCCCCATGGATCGATTCCAGTTGAACTTCGAACTGACGCCTCTGACTCACTCCTCCACTTGGATAATACTCATTCCTCTGACCCAATTTACCATACATCCCATATTTTTTAATATCACCAGGTCGAAGTGTACCATTTTTCTTCATAGCCAAATAAATCTCCTCGAGTATCCCATGGCTCTTTATCAAGAAATCCCGTTGGGCTAATGAAGCAACTCTCTCTCGTTCCTCGCTCTCACTGATTATTTCTGGCACGAAAGACGAGAGACTGTCCGCCATTGGCACATGCTCCCTCGACTTTTTCACCTGTAAATCACATTAAATTCAATAATCCAGTTGATTGAATTGTAAAATGGGATTTACCGATGGCGCAATGCGCGATCTCTTAGATATTGTCGAGTTTGGTTTGTTTCTGGCTGACGTTGAGTTGAGTCCCCTCGTGCCAGTGGGGCTCTCTGTTTCCGACTTTGGTTCCCATTTCGATCCCATTCGCTTGCTCTCCTCTTCCCTCATTCTCATCTGAAGATGATAAACAAATTCAAACAGATTGATTGCGTCTCCAAGATGTTCTCGGTACGACATTCAATATCATTGCAGGAAGTTACTAGTGCTCTTCCTACATTTCAATCTCTACAAAAATTCAGTACTGTTACTTGATATTAAAACGATGTTTTTGAAAATAACGTACGAACGCACTTCAAGATAAATTTCTTTTTCCATTTTTCATAATGTAAAAAAAAGATCGAGATTTTTTCAAACTCAAATGTTCAGCTATAAAAAACTGAAAAATTTTGATTTTTAGAAATTGAATGCATTGCTAGAAAATTCTTCTGGAAAAATGAAAATTTTTTTCTCTGATAAATTCTCCTTTAATAATCCCCTATTCTCTCAATTTTACGGCCCACAGTTAAAAGCACTAGTCTATTGAATTTTCCATTACACCCCCTCAATTTTCCCTAAAATAGTGTTTGAGGTTCATAATCTCCTTAATGGAGCAGAGTACGTGGACCAGTTGTGGTCAGCCTTCCTAATCCAGTTTCCTCGAGTATGTTAGTTCGATAAATCGGTGTAACTAATAATAAAATGAAACTTAATGAACTTCTTGAGTAATTATGGTTCCTATATTAATCACGAACGAACGGATGTTTTGGAAGTTCAGGAGTTGGTAATTTTATAAACGTTACTGTTGTCTCTTCTCGTTGAAGTTTTGAAGCTTCCTCTCGTGCCCTCGAGGCTGCAGTATCCTGAAACATTGACGTATTGTTCTGTTTGAAGAATGCCTCGTATTTTTTGTCGTTATCGCTGGGATACACCCGACGAAAATTCCCCATGTGCTCATCCTCCCACTTGCTTTGCTCTCGCAGAGATTTTTCTTCCATTTTCGACGGGCCTACAGTATCGTTCACACTACATTCAATTTTCACAATATTCATCATTTGTGCAATTTCAATTGGAGATCAGGAATTGTGAGGGCGGTACCTGGGATCTTTGGTGGTGATTCCCTGGAGCAATCTGTCCCTCACTCGTTTTCTGTCCTCTTCAATTATTTTTCGTTTGTCACAATGATGGAGGTTCAACATGTTGAATGTGTCCATTAGAAGGGACTCCTTTATTTCTTTGTCGAGTGCGGCGTCTGTGTGGAAACTTGGCGAGTGGTTTACCTGGCAATTGACATGCTCATTCAATGGTTAGATTTTAATACAGTCCCCATTATTTTCGATTTGTCAATGACACTCTTTTGAGGGATCCAAAAATTTCGAAGTCTTATTATGACGTGTGCCTATCTATCAAAATTGTCACCAAAAATATTATAAATGGCACGATCGTGAAATTTTTTCGATAAGGCACACTTTTATTGATTTTTTATACTGAATATCTCACAAGTTTGGGTGGGAAAAATACTATTTCCATTTTTTTTTTTCACGGTAAAAGTGGTTTTAGGCGCGAAGAGAGTTTTTTAAATCCTCTGATAAATTAAGCGTAATTCCCAAGAGAATAGTTCTAGTGTTGGCGAATCAATCCCTAATTTTCAGGAATTCTTGACATTATCGTTTGAATCTAGAATTCTCTAAAACTGAATGACGAAATAATTCGATTTTTAGGCTCCGTATGAAGATTATATGTATTGACATGTTTACCTCTAATAAATAGGGCTTTAGCTTCCAGTCGATTAGGATATCAAAGCCTAAGATCTCAAAGCAGGCGTAGGTGAGGTCATGAGTAGAAAAACACGTGTTGTAACTGTGCTTCAATATGGGATATGCAGAGAGCACAGTCTTAACTACAACTTCGTCAATTTTTCTCCATAATTCATCGACATTCACTCCGTCAGATTTCAGGGTTCGATTAAGAGTGGATATTTTTCGTTTACTTCCCATTTCTTCGTCGATAACGTACAATCGGCTATGTTTGTTGACCGCATAATTCGTCAGGTGCATAAACACATTTGAAGTGTTGTGATTCGTTGGTTCTTTGTATCTACTTGTCGCAAATCTATAACACCGTCAACATTTTCTATTATACGCGAACGAAAAATATTCTTCGTTGCACAGCCAGATGATAATTTCATATATTTGATACTTTTTCTAAGTTTGTCTTAAATTGTGAGATTGAATAATTCATTTTCTGGGCAGAAAAATTTGAGATACATTTTGTTAATCAATAAGTGATTATGAAAAGCTTAGAATCACAAAGTGAGGCAATTAAAATGTTTACCTTGCCAGACCGTCATTGTAGACGTAAATTCTCAGAGGATCGCAGGAAGTGATCAGACTATAAACCCGAAGATCAAATTTGTATCCATCTACCAAAAAGGGCTAAAGATGTGAAATAAATTAAAGCGAATAATAATTGTGTGAAGTGAATATTCATCTTGAAACCCATTGGGCATTACTTTTGCTAGATAAACTTGACAGATCATTCGCTCGTAAGGTTTAACTTCTTTCAAGTTCTTCGTTAAATATATCCCCCGACCCTGGCAGCCTGTGTCTGGTTTTATGATAAATGTTTTTGATCGACGAGTTCTCGCATAGGCCACGAGATCTCCATAACTAGAAAAATTTTTTTATTAATATTGTCTCCAAAAAATTAAAACTCGTCTCAACAATTATAGAGCGCATTTCAACGGAATTTTTCATATCAAGAACTTTGGTAAACATGTAATATCACTCCCTCACGTTCGACATTTTTTAAAAATTAATAATTGAGTGCACAGTCAGATTCTATGATGTGAATTTTAAAACTAGATACCCATTTGTCAGAAATAAAACACAAAGATAATGTCAAAAATGATCAAAAGTGGTCTCTTCAACGGTCGACCCATACAACTCCTCAGCCCCTTCTGTCGGTAAAAAAAAATTTCGAAAAACTTCTTTTAATGAAGATTCCTTTTAATGAAGGAATCACTTTGGTGGAGCGTGACACTGGGTTCTCATATGTCCACTAGGAAACCATTAAAAAAAGTTTTTTCCCTTTGCAAAAAAATGCAAATTAAAAATTGAATTTGATGTGCAATTTTCTTTGCACAATTCACAGATTCACCGGGTCCCGACCGTCTATCACTCGTTTCACACAAAACTGAGCGATAAACAGTAAAATCCGGGTAATCGGGTCTATATACCTCTGACACCTTTTATTTTGATGTTCATGCGCCGGATATCTTAAAAATTCAATGCCAACGTACATTACTTCAATAACCTGATGATTTCCCGACCACCGTATTATGAAAATTTTGATATTTACTGTAGTTTACTGTAGTTATTTTTAAAAAATGGGTGAGAGAGCGAAAGTACATATCTACCAGAACCTTTTCGTGATTTCTACGATTTTATGCTAAATAAATAAGATGGCAAAAACCACTTGATAATAATGAACTCACTCGGCCGGAAGACACCAAGTCTTTGGGAAGAAATTGTAATCCTTGGGAAACATTCTGAGCATGCGATTGAGATTTCTTGCGAGCAGATCTTTTCTGCATATCTCAGTCATTCCTGGGAAGTGGTTGACCTTTTGAAATCTCTTCATATCCTTTGCTCTCTCAATACCTATACTCAAATCAGTCCAGTACAAATTCCAGGCACTGTCCTCAGTCACTTCTCTCATGCCATATAAAGCCGCCACCCGCCTCACAACGTCGTACTTGCAATTAGTGGTACAAATCGATAGTAATCTGCAGTGAAATTTCTGTTAATTAGAATAGAACTTTTAATTGACATTTTTCACTTCAACTCTCACCTCTTTCTTCTCTTTTTCGTTTTGGCTGGTGCGGCATTACCGTCTCTCTGTTCCGCTGACTCCATTCCTTCCCGTGTCCCTAATATAAATTCGCTCTAATTTCCAATAATCAAGTATCATCAATCATTTACCTTATGAAGATTATTAATCATTTTCTTTGTTTGAATTTTATTTAACTGAATGTGAATGTGTGATCCCAATTTTAATAATTTATTTCTTGCATTTATCGATATTAAAGATATTTTCTTTCACGAAGTGATTAAAATTTAAATATTTAAAAGCCATTGAAAAATTGCTATGTAGACTATTACGTCTATGTGTTACATCAATATTAATTAGGACAGAATAAAACTCGAAATTATGACCATTAGAATTGCTGAATTCTACCCAAAGAATTACAAATAGTTAGGAAATAAATAAACTGACCGGTCAGGTCCGAGGTTCGAAAGCAAGTGAGGGATGTGTCTTGCGTGAGGTGAGAAGTAAGTAATCAAATCACCAGCGACACGTTTCGTCGATTTATTAAATTATTCTAATATTTTCGGAATTGATGGACGCGGGATATTCGAACAACTTCGATTCATTACAACCTTTAATTTCGCCCGCCTCTTGACAATGTTGAACGGTAAATTCATTCTCAGTGTATGCATTCTCCCCACCATGTACCTCACCAAGTTTCACGATACTGGAGTTATCTGTCGTAGTGGATGAGTCGCTGTCATTATCCCTGAGAGAATAAATTTCATGATTTTCATTGTGAACAGGACAACTCGTGATATTCTCAATGGTGTTCATGGCGTGGGCCTGGTCGCCATTCATCGGGCATCGTTCGAAGCCGCTCGGGAGTGATTAAAAAAAAATTACTGAACAAGTATTTTGCAACGAAAGAGAGTTATTAAATGTCACAATTTCATTTTTTTGTTCTTTCCTCAGTGGAATGAAGTTGTTTAGTTTGAAATTTAACATTTCTTATGTCTTTTTCTGAACCATCGTTTTCACATGGGACAACAATCACAAAATTTCCATTATCTCAGAATTATTTGTAAATATATCCGTAGATTACATTGAAATTTATCCGAAATTTGAAATTGGTTTTTCCATGAATTTCATGTTTCGAATTCAGAATTTTTCAAGAGTTACTCCAGTGAATTTTCCACAGATCTATTAATCAAATATACAAATGAAGAACTAGAACGATTTCTTGTTTAAAAATCTGGAACTGGTGATGTTGACAATAGAAAATTAACAAAACGGACCTTTTAAAGATTCTGAATAGCCACTTTTATCTTAGTTAAACAAAATTAATTACTCTTAAGAAGTTGAATATAAAAAAACAACGTAATTTGTAATTGATATTCTACACTTTTTTTCAGAGCAATTTTACAAAACAACGAAAACAAGTAAGAATTAATTGTTTATCACCAATTCTACTTTCTTGTCCATAACTAGGAGATCTTTAACGCCTAAATAATCTCTTGTCAATATTTTACGACAGTAATTTCACCATAAGCGCCCTTCAAAAAAAATTATTAACAACGATATTATCAATATAATGGGATAACGTGAGTAAAGCGATAAACGCATGGAAAATGTATCCATGCTTTGTACAGACATAATCCTCGTGACGTGTATTCCCCTCGGCATTTGCATGCACACTGAATAGAATCCGAGAACTACATAAGGGACATTTGTGAAAAGTGGTGTTATAATTAGACTACGTCACGACCATGACCACGTTATTACGCGTACACCCCCTCTTATTATTCTAGAATCACGGCATTATACCCAAAATAGCATCAGGTGCATACTGTACCAGTTACGGTTCTTAATGTTACTTTGTTAAATATAATTACGTACTGCTATTCCCTTTTTCCTTTTCAACTCCCTCTGCATGAATGCCTGAACAAACAGTGACAATGCACTGCCTCGTACTGTTTATGGAGTAATTAAAAATTAAATTTCCATTTTTTTTTCCTTTTTCTCTTTTCTTTTACTTTTAATGGAAGTAATAATTTTGAAACACGGGATAATTGCTCCAAAGTGCTCATTAGGTCCGATGTTTTCATTAGATTTACAACGATCAGGGCAAATTGGAGCTACACGTGACTACAGTCGAGAGCGATATCTAGGCCCTTTGGCGAGGATTCCTTTCAGGATCTCCACGACGTCTAGGGCGCAACCCCAGGCGAATGTCACTCCGCTTCCTCCATGCCCATAATTGTGTATTACCTTGATAAAAAAATACTAATTAATTCGGTAACGAGGGGTTGATGTTTTTCTTAGTTTGTAACAAAAGGTCGATCAATAGTGAAATAAGTTAAGTAGTAAACAAGATATTGATTCGTACTCCGCATTTAACGTGTGACTGATGTCAGAGAAAATCCCAACGCATTTGTTGGGAAATTTTATTGTACTTTGACTGAATACTCTGTCAGATTTACACGATAGTATTGAAAGACTCTTTTATTTTACATAAGAATACCAAAATGAATTTATTTTATAGAAATGAAAATTTAGACAAACACATTTTTTCAATGCAGAATTTTCTAACTGATTACCATTGTTAAAAATGAAAATTTTATTAACAGTCGATTAGAAATACCCAAACATTTTAATGAAATGGGGATTTTTTTTTAGGAATATCCGGACGAGAATATCCTAAAATATTGGCATTTTCCATGAAAACCGGAACATTCGGAGCGACCTTAGTAAATACATTTGATTATATTTATATTTGTTCAGCCTGAAGAAATGGAATTTTTTAAATTGTCGTTAAAATATTTTCATTCAATTTGATTTGATTTCGGTCTGAAAATTTTCAAAAAATTGAGGACAAATCGAAATTGTGCTATCTCGGTTTACTACTCTACCACTGGAGTGCAAAAGGATTAATTACTGTAAAAGTCTCTCCATTCGCTCTCTGCAAGGTTTCAGGCTCCAGCCGAATCGTAGGGCGCCCCGGGCGCAATCCCACCCACTCGCTGATAGTTTCGCTGGTCTGTAAAGAAAATGAACGAAAGAAAGAGGAAAAAATGAATGGGCTTGATTGGGTAGCCTTGGGGTTTCCCAATTACTTCGTGTGCTGGAATTATTTTAGTGCATCCCTGACGAATGAACTTGGACTCCAGTGGGCGGACAGTGGTGTCGTAATCATTTTCCTGATGAGTTCCACCGAGAATAACACTATCGACGCTATTAAAATGCAATATCAAAAAATTAAAAAAAAAACAGAAAATTTCTCTTCTATTAATCATGAAATGAAATAATCTCATAAATGACGGATGTAGCAGAAACATTTACTTATTATGACATTAATCCAAAGAAAAGAAAAATTAATGAAATTAAAATTATTTAAATTTAAATTAATCTCGATTTACTTCGGAATGATATAATTCCCATCATCATCATCGCAGAGAATGACTCGGTAGGACCAGGGTGCATTGACCTACAATTTAAAAGAAATCACCGATTGATACTGTACTCCAGTGTTTCCTGCCATTTCAGCGAGAATAAAAACCGGTGAATTCATTACCCGAGTAACTTGACCTCTAATAGGTTTAACCATCCAGTCCCCAATGAGCTCCCGTGCTCCAAGGCCACTGCAGTTTATCACAATTCCATATCCCTCCTCAGCTAATTCGCTCAGTGTATTGATCTTCCTCGTTCTCATTGTTCCACCCAATGAGCGAAATCTATTCATTAGCCAGGGTAAAAGTTTTACAGGCTCGCTCGTATATGTCAGGAACTCAAGACCCTCGCTAATTGAATATTTTTCCTGGTTAATTGGTGTTTTTAAACCATAATATATAGTTCACGTATATCGCGCCTATTTACCAGTATTTAGCGCCATGCTCCGCATTCAATAGCGCTATTTCCGCATCACCAAGGCGACGAGGGCCGTACACCAAGTGCAACCATTGCACTGTTTGATAGAATCCCGGCACACTTGATACACGAGTGCATGGTAACAGCTGGACTCCCGTCTCAGGTGTCAATCCCGACTTCCAGAGGCCCTCCAGCCAGCGGTGAGTACCACCACCCCATCGACTGGCCGATATATATCTTGTGATAATGCGATAAGGGAAGGCAGTGTCGCCTAGTGCCCGCGCAAAAATGATAACGGAGAGACCCGAGATCGCAGGACTCTTGCCACAGATTTACACGAGCGGATCTCTTCCCCGAAAAGTGTCTGTTATTTTTATTGCAGAGCGCAACAGAATACCGCAAAAAAATCCTTCGTTCTTGAGAGAATTTGAATTTTTGAGTTTTTCAGATCGGAGCGCTCCACTCGTGTAGATCTCATGTTTTTTTTCTGTATAATTGTTTTCACTGTGGGCCTTCTCTTGTATATCACTTCTAGTGGTACCCTTCTAGTTATTTCGCAATAAAAAAAAAAAGAAGGAAAAAATTGGTCACTTGATGAGAAATTCAATTTTTTGGCCATCGATGGTGAAGGGATAGAAAATGTTCCTTCTCGCGAGAGCAATGAAAGTTGTCAATTAAAAAATCTATAATCATAATTATATTCGATTATAAAATATAAATCAACAGCCCCATTTGTCCGCAACGGAAATTACCCGATATCACCTGACGTTCTCGAGAGCTCCTTCCATTGATCTTTCATTTAATAATTGTCAGTCAATATTTCTCGGTTTTTCAGTCGACAATTACTTAATGGAATGTAAAATAACCGCGGTAATTGTTTACAGTATTGATGAAACATTCTCTGGACCCGTTTGAAATTATATTAGAGCCCCATTCTGCATTTGTACAAATTATGTAATTGAATACTCTGTGCTACGATTTCTCCAAGAGAATAATTTTCCTCCACATTTTTATATAATCACCAATTGCATAGGGACTTGCTACGATAGATGTCCTATCTTCGATTGATTTCGTACTCTCTGACCCGTAAGTTAATTGTATTTAATAAAAAAACGTTTCAAATCAATCCCCCAGCCTCGTCAATTCTTAAATATCCGGTAATACCATAATTAATTATTGATAAACTCCAAATTAAATCTTAAATCTCCTGTTTACTATATTTTCTTAACGAATTTTTGCAATTTCCCGGACATTCTGTTAGCGATTGTTGTCACTCCTCGAAGTGCAATTTACATTTCCCCCATCCCCCCCGCCTTCGAATCCCACAAAACGGAAATTAAACTCAAATAAAAACCTGGATCCTACATAATATGCTCCTGCGCCTCGACTCCACAGAGAAAAGGGCCCCAGAGTCCTGCGCTGCCGTCTCCAGTAGTCCTAGGCGTGAAGTAATCACTGAAAATCGTCACCTCACACCTCGGGAAAGTCTCCTTGACAGCCACAGCGGCGGTCACCCCGACGATTCCTCCCCCGACAACTGCTATTCCCTCCGAATTCATATCCTCAACAATCCCGAAAAGCCTCTACAACGTGACGTTCCCGCGTCCACAACTCGACCGAATCAAAATCCAAAATAACGAATTCTATGGCCGTCGGGATGCAGCAAATCACTGGGTGATAAACTTCCCCAAGTCATCGCGTCATTTGATAAATACCTCACTCATTCTCTGTCCAAATGTCACATTCAATTGCTGATAAGAACCCCGCCTGCGATACCGCATATTGTTAGCATAATGCCAATTTAAAAACAAGGTATTATGCTAGAATATGGGTGTCCCTAGGAGCTTCATACCTCCAACACCATCAACTTGATAATTTCCAGCTGCGCTATTGATAAACAAGCATAATACCAATTCAATTACAAGGTCTTATACTCTGCTTACCGATAATGCAACCTAAAAACTCATTGAACCGAAGACCGGACTTCACCGTTCGCGATTCTCGCGCTAGGTATATACCCCGGGGGGGCGTACTTTTCACGTGTCGATCTTGACAGGAACTGAAAGACTGTAACCACCGAGGCGTCCAACTGAGACACCCAATGCTTCCAGCTCTCAAGTGCCCCGATGACGTGCTCAGATATGGGGTATTTATTTACACCGTAGGTGACTTGGAGTTAGACATAATAACGCCCGGAAATGCGATAAAGGGTATAGTTGACACTGGCCAGGGCACATTGGAGGCATTCATGAGGCTGGGAATTGATGAAAGAGAGGGCCTCCTTCATTTCGACGAATTTCCGATGTTTACGTTTGGAAGTTTAACCAAAACAGCCAGTGAATGGCTGTTTCTGATTTTTTTTGCCAACCGTTCGTCCACTCTATCGCCCTTTGCCGATTCGGAGAGGGCAATAAAAATTTCGAGGGGAATTTTTTATTGCGTGCTTGGTATTTACGTCTTTGCGGGGACTTGGGGGATTCTGGAATTTATTTTTAATTGGTTTGATCGGTAGAAAAGGTGGAGGGGAACAGCGATCTCGCAATTGGGCCTGTAGGGGAATTGTGCGGGAGTGTAGGGGAAGCATTTCTCGGGAGGCTCTCCTCCACTTCGCCTTAGTTAGGGGGCTTGTGAATTTTGTATACACCAAAAATTTATTATTTGAGATTTCGATGGTCTTACGTGGGAGTGTTCTAACTTTGGACTTTGGAAAGGGTGGAGGGATATTGAAGCCTCAATTTCAGACTTCAGGAGCTTTATTTTAAATTGTTAGAGGTTTGAAAATTTGAAAAGACTAGAATTAAAAATTTCATGTCTCATCAGACTTTCGAAAGGCTCCAGTTGAGAATTGTAAGACTAAAATTGAGCATCTCGCACAAATGCACATTTAATTCTATATTTTGTGACTTTTGGTTTAGATAGATTAGATTACTCCGGGACAACATTTTTTACGAAAATCATATTATATTTCTCGCACTCACAATTTTTTCATGTAATGACAGTTGAACGCGATGTAACTGTCATTTTCTATTTCAATTGCCACTTTCAAGAGACTTTTCTTACTTTTGGAAACACTGATCTAGATTTCGAGGTAATTTCTCTGTAATAACCCTGGGTATGTCTGCACGTGAACGTCCACACAACTGCCGAATTGATCGCATTTAGTAAACAAACTTTTCACTGTTTTCAGGTCCTCCATAGACACAAACGTTAAAAATTGTAATGCTCGTAAATTGAATTATTCAATTAAATAAATTCTTTGTTAGCTTGGGTTTATCACCAAACCTCAGTTATTCACGACTGTTTATCCGAGAGAACGACGTGAGCTGGAAAGTGAGAGCAATTTAGTTCCTACAACTGTTTGTTTATGTTAGGACGACTCATTCTGTTTCTCATTCATTCATTCGTAGTTATTTCATTCTGAGGTTTCTATTCATATTCGAGATGACTCAAACGAAAAATTTAAAGCCCTTTTCTTCGTATTGTAAATATTTACATGTTGCGTTGTATTTCGTTGAAAAAAATCAAAATATAAATCCTAAAACCTATTACGAGATTAAATTCATGGCAGGACAATAAATAAGGGAGAAATTATTCTTAGATTATAGGTCAAAGTACACGGGGAAAATTTTTCGTTACAAATCGATGTCTGTAATTTCGGAGCGAAATGTAGTCTTAATAAATTTTATGTGACTAAATCGTCCGAAAAATCACAATATATCCCTTGACTTTTCCATCATTGTTATTATTTCGAGAATTTCGGAGTTTTAAGTTTTTAATTTGAACTTTTAAATAAAATACATTAAATGTAAACCCCATCTGGAAAAGTTAGGAAAATTAACGGAACTTTTTGATTTCTCGAGACAGTTGATACGTTTCACGTCGATCTCCTATTCGCATTGTGTTTGACGTTATCGTATATTGTGCATATGATCGCCTTTGGTTCCCAATCCCGGTGGTCAAACCATAGATCCGTATTCCATCGGGCGATGACGAAAGTTTCAGATAACAGACACCACTGTGCCTCGAATCGTGTGTCATATGATACGACATCGAAGACGTGCATTTGGTTGAGTATATACGACACGCATTCCAAATCCTCTTGAGTAATTTCATTGCATTGAAGTTTCATATAAATTGATGTTTATGTTAGTCACCGATTAATTCCGGATGTATATGTTTTATAATCAACTTCTCCGAACTATCTGGTTATTTCTTTCATAAGAGACATTATTTTACCTTCCAGCTAAATGAAGAATGATTAATAAAAAAAGACGGGACATAGAGTTTTAACATTTTTTCATCACGTGTAGATTGTTTATATTACCTCTGTATTATTCAACGTTTTTTGCGGCTACAGTGAAACCGCATTAATAAATAAAAATGCGATGTCGAGTTTACATAAGTTTTCGATAATTCGTTAAAGACGTTAACAATCTTTTAATTTAACTATTTCGAGAACTTTGAGGAACATTGGATTGGCTAATTTTTAAGTTAAGTGTGAATTCCATAATAGCCAATGTTAAATCGATCTTTTGCTTTATTTTCTTCAATGCCGTTGAGAAGTCCAATTTGTCATCGGAATTTTATGAATATATCTCATTTTTTTAATTGTTAAATCGAAAGTATTGCTATTCATTAATTAAACATTTTTTCGTGACTACCAAGTGTTTCATAAATAGGCTCCTCATCCTCTTTTAAATCATAAATTTCCCTCTGTACAAAATTTTGAAATAGTCGATAACGTAGAGATCTTGAAAATCCGGCGCATGAGCAGTGAAGTATGTGAAAACCGTGCAAAAATTCGGTGTCTTGTAGGTTATGGCTTGGCCCGTTTAATAGTGACAAGAGGATTACTGAGTTATTCGTTATATTACCTAAATAATCATGAGATATCCAAGGTTTAAGTTCCCCGAGGTGGGTTACTGGTCCAAGCAATTCGCAAATTTACCGGAGCGCTTCATAAGACGTAAAATGGAGCAGGTATTGTAAAGTTCTGTCGGCAATTCCAGAGGATAACCTCAAAATGACAACGAACAATTTTAATATCTCGATTTCCCAAAGGTCTATTGGAAAAGTCCGAAAGGAGATCCCAGGTTTCTCCCTACAGTAGTCCAGCGGGAGCAATTCAGGTTTGGAAAATATCGTCCTTGGACAAATGAATTTTATATGGAAAACATGCCTGGAAAGAAGGTTACTCCAGCCTTCGTGGAGCCCATCAAGGACTGGTCCTACTTCAGAGGCGACAGAGTAAGAAATAATGATTCTGTCTAATCGAGCTAATAATGGGATTCAACATTTTATTCTTCTGCATTAGGTGGAATTATTGGTGGGACGTGACAAGGGAAAACAAGGATTAGTACAACAAATCGTTCAGGAGAGAAACTGGGTCATCGTCGAAGGCTTGAATACGAAGCTAAAGACTATGGGTAAAAAAAAGGATTTTCCTGGTATAGTCATCTTGGAGGAACAACCCCTGCTTGTCACGACTGATATTGCTCTGGTTGATCCAATTGATTTGTAAGTCTTGAAGATTCAATATATGACACAAATTGTTGTTGTTTGTAGATTATTTTCTTAATTATCTCTCGAACTAGGGGATTTAGATAACAACGTCAGATAGTTTGTTCAAAAATTGTTAGAATTATAAATTCATTAACAGTGCGACTCTTGTTCTTTCCTGCTCTTTCCTATACGCATTCCCTCTTTTATTACTGACGCAAAAATTTTCTTGATATACAGAAAACCCTGTAAAATAGAATGGAGATGGACAGAAGATGGTGAGAAAGTTCGGGTATCAACAAGAACAGGGAGAATAATTCCAAAACCATATACCGCCCAGGAAACGAGGGACTACAAACTTCCACATCTTTACAAAGATCAGCCTAAAGACACGCCTAGAGACGTAATAGAGAAAATCACATTCAAGGTATGTGGTTTCTGTAACAATCCATGCAACTCCACTTTTCTCCCACCATTAATTACAAACAAAAATATAATCACAACAAAATTGTCATTACAGCCTGAGCTGAAGACATTTGAAATGGATATAATGGACAAAATGGGAATTAAAGAGGATCGAGTACCCCCTAAAACCTACTGGTACTAAACAAAAAGAGAGCCCTGTTAACACATCTTATTTGTACCACTAATAGATAATTAAACTAGGCTATACGTCATTTAAAAAATCCAAATAATCGAGGATCATTTATTGAAACATCATCAACACATACGTTTTGTTTGTGAATCCAAAGAAAAAAAATACAGAATACAAAACACTGAGAGACGGAAAAATAAGCAATACATTAACAGCTTTCGAATAAGTAAATGCATATTGACTGCAAGAAAAAGAAAATTGAACGACTAAAAAGGTCATTCGAAATTACGTTTACACCATTTTACAAATATTAATTAGTTAGTCTCATATGCCGATCCTCCACATATCACAGCACGATAATCAACAAACGCATTTCCCCCAGTTTACAATTTAAATACTCCAATAAAATACACTTTTTCCTTAAATTAGCAACATTTTTTATATTACCTAAGTTGATATTTTCCATCAGTTGCGCTTGCTCCATTACTTAATCCTCTCGTGCTTCAACCAATTCAAAAATACAACTCTATTTACAATTTATTTTTCACCATTTTCACGACAATCGATTATGAATGAAAACGTTAATTAAGTTTATAAGGCAATGGCGGCATGTTTCTGGTTTTGTTTAAATATTAAGCTAGATAATTATGACTGAAACTAGAAGCTTTAATGCCGTATCCTGACCATAATTATTGCACTGCCAGCACTGTTACAATTCATTGATTGAATTACAATTAAAAAATAAGGGAAACAAAATTATTAAATTCTATGCAGGATCGTATGGCTCAAGCATGTGCACCCAATTTGGCCCACAATTAGCAATAATTGCCTTAGACTCCCAATGAGCATAATAAATATTCTCACCGTGCAATGGTTTTCCTCCGATGAGCAGTTCAAAGAAAATTCAAATAATTTATATTACTTTTTTTTTTCTTTCAATACGTAAGGCAAGGATCCTCCAGTCTAAGTGCAATAGACTTCTCACGACCAACGTAAATCGATTATTTACGTTTTCAATATTTACATTCGCTTCATAAAGCTATGCAGCAGCTTTTACATTTTATTAGTTAATTGTAATTGAATATTTAATCATTGTTTCTGGGACATTTGCCCGACTCAATGTGACTAAATAATCTAAACATTCACGATGACTTTGTGGCTGGGTGCCTGACTAGGAGATTAACTTCTCCATCCTGTAGTTTCTTCATTAAGGACCACGCTTCAATCCTCGACAGACGAGTAACGTCAGTTCCATTGACCTCTAGCAATTGGTCGCCAGCAGTTAAGGCACCGGTTTTCTCAGCAGCACCACCTGTGCAATTAATTCACTTCCATATTATTGCATTGCTATTGCTATGTTCAAACAGGCAGAAAAAAATTCACGGTTCCTGTGCACTGAGAGAAAAAAAATAGGGGAAGGTAGGGTAAAATGATCATTTTAAACCTGTCTTTAAATATGCATAACCCAGGAATAAACTAATTAAAGGAGCTCAATCTGTGCTCATTTCGATGAGCAAGAACTCCTTGTTGCATGAGACAAAAAATTATTCCCTTTCATTATTAGAAAAAAAATTAAAATTACCGCCTCCTCCACTAATTTTACTGAACAATTATATGTACTGCGTGAGAAAATTTGATGCATTCCTTCAGCTTTACTTTTCAATGCAAAATTTTTCCCCCAAATGTAGTGGATGGCATTTTTCGATTTTGATTTTAAATAAGTGAATTTAATATATAAAAAAAAAGTAGATTTTGCGTATATCGAATAAATAAAACGAAATTCTGCATGAGTATATAAGGTGAAAGGTCAGCGCGAATAATGACGTGGGGAAAGTTGTGAACCTACCAGTGAATATTTTCTTTATGACGAGGGCTCGATCACCAAGTGGACTATCTCTGCCACCCTCCAGACTAAAGCCAAGACCAGCGCCGTCTTTGAAGATGGCCACGCGGGTTGGGGGACCCCATGCAGTGTCCTCAATGCCATTTGTTTCGAATCCTGCAGAAATCAATTAATTATTTATTATTTAGATATCTGAAAGTAACGACAAATTTTCAGGGAAATGGTAAAAAATGACTCCCTTTATCGATGTGGAGTTATGTATACGTCGATAATAATAATAACATGACGGAAAGATGATGACTGTTCTTTATCCGGACAAAAGTAAAAAATGTAAGCATTTTTCCTCGATGAACGTTTACTTCCTCTATCCAATATTAAATTACTGCGAAAAATTTCCATGTAATCACGAATAAAATTGCAATAAATTTCGAGGAGTGAATTTTCCATTGCAAGAAATAAACACAGCATCATCTGTATAAATTTCCTATTAAAGTCCTCGTCTTTCTCCGGTCATTTGTATTCACCCCCTCTCGAATTCTCCAGTCCAATTAAAAAAATTGTTATTCTCGGTACCATTTAGATTCTGCCCGTTATTGGGCCAAGGAATTCAGTGCAAATCGGCTTAATTGAAACTAGTAAAAGTTAAAAATAGAAGTTCTCTATGCACCAAGTATGGAATACCGCAATTTATTCTTAAACACTCATACCTCCCAACGATACATAAATAAAAACCTAATGTCGCATACCGTTTCAAGGCTTATCTTCCACTATTTAGAGTGGTAATATACGACTTCATTAAATCTATTACGATGAAAATATCAGTTATATGGATATAAGAAAGCGGAACATAACTTGCAATCAGATTGAATCCCATCAATGTTATTGAGGGTAAAAAGAAACCCAAGAGAGTGTAGTTACATATCCGATAAGGCCAAGTCAGATGATTCGAAAAGGATCCCAATACAAAAACCCCATTTCCCTATTTCTAACAATTTCCTTTTCATCTCTACCGGCCCAGTCGAAAAGCTAATAAAAGTCGAGTGTGTGAATTCCCACCATCATGACCTTTCATCTCCATTAATTTTAATCGCATGAAAAATCAGTGCCAACACTTGTTTTCACTGTAAACTTCGCTACTCAAACACACGTACCATCAACATGGATCATTTTAACGTGCATTTTCCTTGGGAATTGCTCATAAAAACTTCCAAGCCTCAACCAAAACCTCCACTCAAGCTAATTAACAAAAAAGGAAAATGGCAGAACGGTCAATTAAATTTTATATTCCGAAAATAATGACTGAAATGCTCTTTTAAAATTTTTTTACTGACATTTCCGGTGCTGCTCTGAGAAATTTCTATTAAGTTATAGTTTCCCTGAAATCGCAAGCAATTTCGTAATTGAACATTTTTAGTTCTATGTATTTTTTTCTACAAAAATGGATACATATCGAGTGAAGATATTCTTAGATTTCCCATCTATTGAAAATGTTGTGCAATTTAGTCCAGGTATGTGGTGATTGGATATAAAATGGAAAATAGTCCAAAAATTTGAGAAAGAAAGATTGATTTCTTAAGAAAATGGAGAATGCGATAGAATTTGATTTGATGTTTAATTTTAGCAAAATTCTCAGTCTCAATTCGAAATTTCGCGACTTCTCCCTTAAATCAACTACAGGATAACTCAGCCATACCTTCAACAATAGTCTCGACCGATTCGGTTCTCGTCCTGAGTTTGCCCCCTTCATCTACCCTAGCCCTGGACACGACCAGCACAACTTCAGATCTCGGTTGCTTGAGAACAGTCAGACTCTCTCTGTGGCTGATTCCCCTGGTGCTCCTACCATTGATGCTGAGTATCCTGTCCCCCCTCTGGACCCTTCCATCCTTATCTGCAATAGAATGCGCCAAAACTCGATGAACCGTGATCTCCTTGGCCTCGCAGTCGATCCCCCCAGCCAGAGTGATTCCCACACTGCCACTGGGATTTTCCTTGTGTAGTAGTACCACAATGACCTCATGCGACCCCTTCGCCTCCTCGAGACTGGCTTCCTCGACGAGCAAAGCAAGTTCCTGCTGGGATATCAAACTGGTACTACTGGCCAATGAACTTATACTGCCAAACTGTTCTCCATAAAATCGTTCAGCATCACTTTCCACCGCAGCCGAACGAATACTCTCCTCAACACTACTATCCAAACTTGGACACCTGTGGTGGTTCCCCTGGGCCCCATGCTGAGGATGATGATTGGTAGAATAGTCGGTCTTCTCCAGAGCCTTCTTCATGTCAGTGACACTGGCACTTCTCCTTCCCAAACTTCTCTGCATTGGTATTTTGGAGGTTCTTGACCTGTCACTGAGTTTATTAGACTCGTCACCACCATCTGTTCTCGTTCTCCCAAACATCGGTATTTTCGAAACAAATATCTTGTCCTCCGAGTCCGTTGAACTCGACTTCACATTGGATTTATTGTCCCTCGAGTCCAGCGACAATCTGCTATGCGACACTGAATGAATGAGTTGGGGCTCTACTCGCTTGGGCTCTGTCTTACCCGCTAGAATGTCCTCCAGACTCATCTGGCTCTTCGACCGCAGTACAACACCGTCCTCAAAATTAATTGGCGCTCGTGATCTGCTTTTTGTTGTTAACGTTGTTAGGAGATCGTCGTTATGAGAGCCCATGGACTTGTTGCAAGAGTTATCGATGCGCTCGACCGAGGCAATTTTTTTGGCTCCCAAGAGACCTCCACTGTTTGCCTCTTCAAGGGTTAATGACGATCGAGTACGGGGGATTCTCGTCTGTGGCACCTGGGCTTTTTCGTGGCGGTTGCTGTCCTCTATTAATAAGGCCTCCACTTCCGTTCGTACCCAGTTCTTCAGGTCATTGGAAGGCTCACTGGGAGGAAGGATAATATCGGGTTTTAGATGTGGCTTCAGTGCTGGCACTGAGGAGGTCCTCTTTGGAAGATACTTGGGAGACTCCACGATCTTCACTTCGTCTTTGCAGACAAAATCCTCGATCACCTCGACGTAAGCTATCTTGACACTCTCCGGTGTTGGCTCAACCGTGCAATTGCCATTCGGTATTTTCTCGTAATTACCATTTCGTTGGGCAATCGGTATCTCCTCGTCATCCAAGAATTTTCGCTGTATTAGTGGCGAACCGTTGAGATCTCTTCCACTTCTACACCTAGCACTGGCCAGAATGTTCTTCCGATTGATAGCCTCGACACTTTGGGGCTTGAGTACACGTCTGGACAACGACTCAGCACTGGCCTGTGAACCTGAGGTCAGAGTTGACGATGTACTGCAGTTTGTCTCTGTGCTGCTGGAGCGTTTCAGCGTCTGTCTCTGTGGAATTCCCGTGAATTTCGTGTTGTGTTCAGGTAGTGGTGAGCGCGGATCAGAGTGACTTGAATTACTGCCACTGCTACTGCCACTTGACGAGCCATTTGAGCTCAGGTAGGTTCGCTCTACGGCGTAGCCATCGGTTTTAGAATATTGTCGATCAGTAGTTAAGTAATTTTTCGAATCCATTATCACTGGGTATGATCTGTCAGATGACAGATGTGAACGATCCGATGGTACTGGGGATGTTGGTGGACTGAAACCCCTCGATATACTACTCTGTGAACTACTAACTGCTGAATCATTGTCCGAGTCATCGTAATCCCCACGTGTCTTTCTCTGTCCAAGTCTCGGCCGATTGCGTATATTCTCGGGCGATACACTGGATGATACAAATTCAAAGCTGTAGTCACTTCGCGTCGGACTGCAAATACTTTCTAAACTCTTGGGAGGCTCAGTGGGCGTCACTGTAGAGGCAGGACTAGTCTGGGGGCTTGAGGGTGATGTGACATTTGATGAGCCATAAACTGTTAAACTTTTGCGTTTAAATGCGGGAGAATATTTGGGAAGAATTTGCGGTGCTGGCATTTTAAATGTTGTCGTTTTTATTGGCATACTTTGGGTACTTGCGTTGCTTGCTAGGGAGCCCTGCGAACCCCATTTGTCGATTATACTGGCCTTCTGTAATGAAAATTTCGGAGAATTATTACCGATTTGTCAATTTTCAATCAATATTTCGGTTTCTGAGGAAGATGACATTTTTTTTTAGCAATTTTGCTGTCTGTCTTAGATTTAGAAATATTCCTTCACAACTCAAATAAGAGCTATTGGCTTGTCAATTTGCACTTAAAGTTAAGAATGGACGGTTCTAATCAGTTCTCGACTAAACCGAGTAGTTAATAGATTGTAAATATTGAGATACACGTAAATTCATAGGATGACTGTTGCTCCTCATAAATTTTCCAACCTTAAGTGAAAAACTGTCATTAATATTTCCCGATCTCTCTCACAATTGCTTCTACTAGAAAAAAAAGAGAATCCCATCAATTGCAAACAAGAATCAATGACTGGGGGTAATTTGTAAAAATAGTTAGACTAGTATTTTTGAACAGTTCCAACCAATCCCACAGATCAACCCCAAAGAGAGAAACACGAGAATTTCAATCACGCCAAGAATTTACACGAAAGAAGTGACAATTAGAGTCTCTACCTGTTGCACTAGAATAGAATCCCTCGATTTAATTTCTGGAAGATCGATTATCGGTTGATCCACAGGGACAGCGTCTTTCTCGGGTATAACAAGTCCCCTCAGCTTTGAAATACCTTTCCTTCTCTGTTCGATCAATTGATTCAAACTGGTTCTCCTCATATCCTCAGTACGACGGAATGTCGATGCAAGCGAATTAGCCCTGGATACTTGTCCATTGGCAGGCGGTAATTCACCGTAAGAAATTCCACCGGAGAAGCTAGTTGCCCTCGTTAATACCGGCATATTCTTTACCTCCTGCAACAATCCACCACTACCGCCATTCATTTTCCCCGGATTAACGACAGATTTAACGTCAGTTAAGCTCGCCGATGAAGTTATTAATCCGGATTTTGGTGTGGCCATTTGCCTCGATGATGTCTTACTGTAGAGGCTCGTCACACGCCCGACTGATTCCTCAGGTGGTGATGATCTTGGCGGACAGGGCGGCCTCTCTGTTCCCCCACTGCATTCCAATAAATCAGATATACTATTACCAGAATCCGTGAGATCGCAAGAGCTGAAACAGCGCTCGCTCTGCATCGTATTGGACTTATTGTCCTCATCAGCATAAAAATCCTCCGATGATTTATACTTAGGCAATCGTCTCGATGTGACAGTGACATTAGCAACAGAATTATTTGGAAATAGTGGCAATTCCACACTTCCCTTGGAGAACATTGCTATTTTATCTCTCACTGATTTCTCCGATTTATCGTCCTGACGCCTGAGATCACCATTCAATGAAAATTTACGTGAATTAACACACGTCTCGTTTGCATTTCTACCATGTACAATTGCTTTCTCGTACCTAGGTGGTCCTGTTAGTGGCAACGGTGGAGGACTGTCCAGATTATCTTTACCACTCGTTTCATTATCGATCTTCGATTCTTTCGGATAATATCCAGCAATCTCGATTTTCTTCTCTGTCAGCACGACTCCCTGTACACACTGTTGCTTATTATCCCTGCTATATGCATTCGTAAATGTCACGGGATTTCTCTTGCTATCTTCCAGGTGGGAATTTACGTTGTTCAGTGTGTCTGTTTGTTTTAAGGATATATCTGGTTTACTCGTTACTATGTACTGCGATGTTATACGGGACTCAGTTATTTGCGACTGTTTAGATGTTTCGAATTTTTCTGTATCATTTATTGTACAATTCGTTGTCATTGTAGTGGTACGCGGTGTTACAACGTATTGGTACTGCTGTACAGAGGCGCTGAACTCTTGGTAAGCCGCTGGAAACTCGTCCCCATCCGGGGGCAGGCGTTGACCGCCTCCACAGTTGTCCATCCTACCATTTACCGCGCCTATTTTTGCAGGAAACAGAAAAGAAATATTGAATTTTATTCGTGAATAAATAATAACATTCAGGTACATACTGTATGAGCAATGAAACAAATGTCATGTTTGACGTGATACATAGGTGTGAGCAGGCATTTTTCACAAACCTCCAATCAGTTTTGCGGTATTTCGTTGTTGCTGAGTAATGTTGGTACAGTGAATATCCATTAAATCCATTAGAAGGATAACAATGTACGTTGTTATGATCGCGAGATGATAAAGGCTTTTTCTTTCCCTATTTGTGATGGGAATTCTTGACACTGGTGTACGTGTTTTATCGTATGGACAATATTTATGGGATGATTTATTGCTTATCGGAATGACAATTAAACGCATCGTTCGTGATATCGGGGTATTCAATTAGCGGTATTCTTCGAGCCCGGAAATATCTCATCATAAATCGAGTAGGTATCGATAGGTGATCAATAATACGGGGAAATGGAGATGTTTTTTTTTCGCGTTCAGACAAGAACATCTGAGAGTCGCATGATCCCGCGTTTATGTATCCTGCTCACTTTGAATTATTACCGCCATCGGACACTGGGGCAATTTGGGGGGGGAGGGGGGGGGGGGCTGATGGAGAATGTCTTCATCACGATTTGTTGGTGAAAAATTGCTCACTGATGGAACTAATCTTTGGGATTTTTTGCCGATTTACTGATTGGTAGTTTGTTGAGAATTTTACAATTTTTGGTAAAGTGAAAATTTGCTCTTTTTCCAATTATTTCAATATCGAAAATATGGATTTTGTCACTGCTGCTACGTTTAGACGGTGTCGAAAAGCGCCTTTTAGTTTAATAGTAAAAGAAAAATGGCACAATTCACCACTCGCTGACCGTAACATCGCTAACAAAAAATCTAGTTCGGATACACGTGCGACGGAGTTTCAACTGTCGCACTTGTATCGAAATATACTACTTCAGGTCTTTCTCGATGAATTGGAAAACAGTTTTAGCCAGTGTGAGCGAACATTTTTTTTGTTGAAAATGGATAAATGTCCACAAGTAAACTATTGGACATCTGACACACTCCGAGATTTCTGTTGTAAAATTAAGTGAACAAATCAATGGAATATTGTTTTTTCATTGATTTTTTACAATCCAAAGAGAAAAGTTCTGAGATTTAAGGGTTTAAGAAAAAATATTCAGCAATAAACTCTGCTCCTGTTGGTCGCCATGTACTATACGGATTAAATGTGCAGTTTTTATACCGATAACGTCAACACAACTGGTTATTTTGTATTTATTATCACTTTGTAGTTGACGATGTAAAGATCCAATTTTTTTCGAAATTTATCAGACCAGTGCAATCGTTTCGGCAGGAGGTGTATTTCAAAATTTATCAAACATCTGATTTTATTTTGTACGAGTGCATTAAATTATGCGGGAATAGTAATAGTAATGTTGGAGATTTTGCCAGAATAATCTGATATTTCTGTATTGAAATGAAATAGGGAAATCAGTGGTACATTGTTGCGCTGATTTTTTACAATCGGAAAAAAGACAGCTCAGCGATTTATGAGTTTTAGTGATACGCAGAGTATAAGTCTTTCAAACAGAGAGGGACTGGAACGATTACGGTACGGTTTATCAGATGAATCCCTTTTTTAATCGAGAATTATAATGTTCGAGTTCATTTGAGTATTCAAATTTATTCCTTCATTCAATCGACCGCGAACTATTCATCTCGCCATTCATTTCTCACTAAATGATATTCAATTTTATTCCGTCCTTTATACATCCATTTCAATATTCGTTATATTGGGGGGAGGAGAAGCAATTCATTTAATTTTTTCAGTGATTTTCCAATTTTTCAGATTCTGACAAGACTTGTTTAAAAAAGTACATCGATCCTCTTAGTTTAGGTTTCATTCGCCGAAAAGACACATCAAATGCTCCAGTTTAAAATCTCAATTGTCCTAAAATAAGTCAATTCTTCCTATCAAATGATTATCAGGCAATTAAAAAGTCACACTTGAACCTGTTCCTTGAGAACACGCTTTTCCCAAAAAAAACAACACGTTAAAAGAATAAAAATGTGCAATTTTTTTATCAAACATTTTTAATGCCTGAAGAGTCCCATGACCCCTCCCTAATCTAGAAACAACCGTTACATATGACTCCATTACCGGGAATGAACTTTTTCACATATCAATTTATCTTCACAATTGCAATTGATTGAAAAATTGTTTTTACTCCGGAATAGAAACCTCGGTCTTATCCACAGACATAATGTCACGTTAGTTTTGCTACTAATCGATGACCTAACGGGTCCTATCACTGTGGGTTTTAATGCAGGAAAAATAATCAAAGAGGAAAAATAAGCGAAAGAATGATACAAGAAATAGTATAAAAAAACAAAAAGTGGTCGGATGACTCGAGTCTGCGGCACCGGCATAGTCTCACGGTCGTCGCGGATCAGTCTAGGTATTCCAACAATTTCCGATTTGTCGGTTGGATCGCGCGGAACGAGACTTCGATTCCGCGAAATCCCCACTCTACCCCCTTCCCCATTCTTTTTTCTCTTATCAGTGCAAATAGTTTTGTTTTTTCCTCTAGAATATTTCATTAGCGTCAATTTTGGAGCTTCCAGCTGAGTAAACATGCGGTTTTCGTACTGAAGCGTTATTTTATTTCGGCAAGTGTCTCGGTTATTGTTTCTTGAATGGGCCCGATCGTTCATCCTTGACGAAATACCCCTGAGGCCGGAGTGAGAGAGATAAAAAAAAAAAACGGAAATTATTTCCGTTTTTATTGGCCCTCATATGTTTCATTCCTATCTATCCTCCTCCTGGGTCACTGAACCCTTCGAGACATTCAATGTATGCAGATAGAACTCATTGTTTCAAGAGGTGAAATTGCACTTTATAACAATTGTCTTTCGCACACGGAAATTCGAGGCGCATTACTGGGCGCATTTGTGCCCTGGCCAATTCACTTTTCAACATCACTTCAAGGATTTCAACATTCTAACGCATATACATTAATGCTGTGTATGTTCGCGATGGTAAAATATTTGCCCTCTTCTTATCTCCGATCGTTTTTTTTTCCTTCAATATCGAAATGGACGGAATACGAATGGGAAGATGCGAGGCAACCACTTGTTTCATGCCCGGCAGCAAGTAGAACAATAACACGAGAGAAAAATTAGTACTCATGTACCATTCCATTTACCGGTTCACAGGCGTCCTCGGACTGATAGCAAATCGAAGAGTAATAACTTCCGATTGAAATTCCACGTTTTCGTACCAACGACAAACCACCGCTAAACCTATAATCGTAATCACACATGTGTATCTCCTCGAACTCTCGATGTACGGTATCGCAATGTGTGCCTATAGGTGAGTGTGTACGTAGTGTAATGCGTTCGAGCTTGTGTTTGGATTTTTTCTGTTTTTACTCCGATAGCAGGAGACCGGAGGCTCTGTGCGTCACAGGCACTTGTGCTGCTGTCATTTGGCCATATGTTCAAGAATTCACGAGTGCCCATCACTTTTGGAAAAAATTGACACACGTAAAACTCAGGAATTTTACATATGAAACTCATTTACATAAAAAAAAAATAGTACGTTATGTCACCAGGCGATATACATATTGTCTGTAATTGCAGAAAGTGGGAGGCAAAATCTAGTTATACACATTCGTCGTGGCAAAAGTATTATTTCGCCCGTAGGATTATATGATACGCCAACGGAATAAAAAATTTCACACAAGCCGAAAAATAATGTTTCACACTTGTATTGCAATATAATTTTCGACACACTGTGTGTAAGGTCATATTGCTTTGCTTCGCGTGCGCAAAATGCCAATCCGTACACATTGTGTGGAAAAACAGGGTTCGATACTCGCAGAAAAAGTGTTTTTAGACTCGTGGGAAATTGTCGTTTCGTTACATCAAAGAAGGGATTTTTATGTAGCGGTCCACATACTCGTGACGTCACAAAATATTATTGGATGGGATTTGAAGTAGGTATAGGATAGAATCCAGGATAATCTTCAACATAAAATTTACAAGCACTGTTTACTGAAAAAGTAGATGAAAATACGAACGCGCCACCAGCCCAAAATCACTCTCCCGCAATCGTATCGGACTGTACTATTATGCAAGTGCAGATTGGTAATTTCTGGCGAATTGATTGACACATAGTTTTCGGTCCCGTCCGTAAAGTCACATTTACGCTTCAATTCACCTGCCTGAAACGACGTTTTTTCACACATCGAAATGAAGATAATTGTTCGATATTCGGGCAAAGAGTGTTTTTTGGGCTATCTCTTTTTTTCCCATGAAGGGCGCTCGTTACGAAATATTTTGCAGGAATTTCGGCATTCGGCCCCAAAACCGACGCTTAATGAGGTAATACGAGGTTAAAATCGCAGGTTTATCAGGCCTAATGATAAAAATACTTATACAATCAGAGTCGAAAGTCCTTCTTTGACATAAGGCGCGATAACTCACTATTCTAACCTCGTTGCACTTGCTTAGATTGCGGTTCTCATACCCGATAATTAACAATTGGTATTTTCGGACGCTGAGTCTGAAAATAGCAATATACTCAAGTGAACAAGTACAAAAATCGTATGAAGTCGTATTACAAGTGCGAAAAGTATTTTTAAATACTTGAAAACGAAAGGATCCTGTAATAAAGCCAGAAAATATTGGTATCGCTTCGTAAAATTATAATTATCATCCCCGGGCCCACAAACTTATATCCCGCAATGCCGAAAAAACCCAGTGATCAACCCACTACAAAAAAAAAACACCTCTACTCCAATAATAAGATACCTCGCTGTTTGAAAATCCTCGTTGCGTCCATAAACTCCACAAACTCCATAAACCCGCGTAAAACTGAATATTCAAGTAAACAATAAACACATAATAATGAAAATTGCCAGCGTCTTAATGAAAAAAAGCATGTAACATTAAATTGTGAGAATGGGGCGGTATATGGGTTATACCAGCTAGATTGTTGCGGTAAGACTGGGCGACATTGCTCGTCGAGGCCAGCTTCCGTGGTTGAACCCTGCAACTCGAAGTAGAAGCCAACCGGTTCGGGGAAGGGATAAGCCCAGTGGGCCCCCACTGAAAAGGAATAAACGTGCCCCGCTACATGCACATACACGCACACAAAACCACCACTTGACCGTCATCGTCGGCGTCGTCGTCGTCGGCTGTACCCGACGACGTCGTCACCAAGATAAACGCCGATGTCCCTCTTCAGCGCTAATGGTCTCCCCTCATTCGTTCTATATCTCCCCACCGCTCTTCCTTTTTTACCCACCCCACAAATCCTCTATTTTTTCCTCCCCATACCCCTCAAACATCGCGGGTTTTATTTCCTCTTATTTTTCTCCACTCATTTATTTTTATTCCGTATTTTGCAGACGACAAAACGAACAGACCAATAGATAATACCACCGGTAACATATAACTATACGACAGGTGAATTAGTTGATCAGTGATATTTATAAAACTGGAGAGTCAGTGATGACTGCAAATTAATGATAAATCATCACAAAACGTGTGTCATCGTGCCATTCAGTGGAATCGATGATTGTCTTGTTTGAAATAACTCGAGTTCCTTAATTAATACGTCACTAATGAAGTTTGGGGTAATGCGAGAAGTTGTTTTGCGGAATAATATGAACATAGCGAGCGGTGGCGAACGGCTATATCGGATTACCCATTGCTAATGCCTGACCTCGAATTCTGAGTGTTTCTCATTTTTATTGACTTCTTTGACTTTGGGGCGCTTGTGTTTTTTCCCATCAACGGTTGGGCCGGGGGAGGGGAATGTTTAAACCGGTTGATCGAGGGCACCAATCAAATTGCCATTCTTTGCACCCCATTGGGCTTTTTCTGGGCCGAATAGGTTATTCATTGCGATTTTTTAACTCTTCGAGAAGTGAAATTATGGAGCATTGGGCATTTGCCCGGTGGAAATTAATGAAGTTTGGGAGTTTAATTGATGCGGTTCCGTTGGTGGTCTACCAGGGTATTTTCATCGATCGGATTGTCAAGGAGTGTTTTATTTAGGAATATAGCGATTTCCCGATGAATTTCGATGAATTTCAGCGGTATCGTCTGTGAAATTGTGTAAGTGTGAGTATTGTTGTCTGTGTAAGTTGTTTTCGCAAAAATAATTTCATTTCATTTTTAGACACAGATAAAATCATGAATTTTTTTTTTCGCTAAAAAAAATAGTCTGAAAATATTTGATTATCCAAAATGCTCATCCAAAACATAATTTCTCATTTTTTAATTTTAAAGGGCTTAAGAAATAATTTCTAAAAAATTATCAATTTAAAGCCTAAAAATCCTGAGTTGACACTTTCCAAAATGTTAAATTGATACTTCAAAAAATCTCAACTTTTCAAAGTTTTGACTTGAGATTATGAGTCTAGGTACAACCTATTTTCAATAGTCTTCAATTTCGTAGCATTAAAAATGCTTACGTGATTTTTCAAATATGAATAACAACATCCTTAAGGATTTTGGTATCAATTTTCCCATGAAACAGCGACGAACATCTGCCGGTATTGTTCGTCGTCTCACGACTTCAACGAGTAGAAGAAAAATGATTGACTGACCTTGATGAATGATGCCTTTTATCCGTACAAAAGGTACTGTCAAGTTTTGTTTAACGCTTAGACGCCTAGATCACGACTATCCGACTAATCTCCGTGAACAAGAGAGCGATAAGCTTCGACTGTTGCACGCCTGTCGAAGGAATCAGAACGGTCTGTATGACCGCACACTCTGATTCACGCATTACATCACGCTCCACCTAGACTCTCTCCGCATTAATGTACATGAGAGGATTTTTATTATTCTTTTTTTTTTTTCATTCCATCTCTTTATGATGGACTTCCAGTGTTTCTTTAATGGGCGTGTGAGCAATCTAGGTGGGTGAAATATGAAGTACTCTACTACTTTTTTTCAGATCTTTTTTCATTTTTGTTTTTACGTCAAAGAGCCGCGTCTTGTTAATGCATGACGATATTTTCACAAATTCGGTGCACTTTGAGGAATTTTTATGTGTATCGAGTTTTTCTCGCTCTGCTCGAGAGACGCCTGGTATGCAGAATGCGGAAACACCTCGTGGGAGCGAAGTATACCCAGGATCCAATGGAGGGAATTAAGTTATTCGAACGTTTATTGAAAATTCATTTGATTAAAAAATTCGAGGCATTTTAGATTGCGACGTAAATTGTTTTTCTCTTCCGCAGGCACAGTGGGTGACACGGGGTTAAAATAGCACTTACAGCCTATTAAATTGCCAAGTTATGAAGTACTGGGACGGGTGAAGGCGAAGAAATTTAAGATATTACGCGATTTTGTGGGAGTAAGAATGTGAAACCTGTTGACATTTTTATCTGTGTATTAATTAGAGGTGTACTAATGCGCTGGATTTTATGGAATTGAGAGGAGATGGCTTTATCGTAGGATTGAAATTACAGCGCTGAGTTAATGGGTAAATTGGACTTTCTCCTTTCAACGGGTATTTAACAAAAATATGTGGGTATTTGGATTTGGCGTGAAGTATACATTATACATGACGCGCTGGGAATTATCTGGGCAGGGTCTAAATGGGATTATATTTTTTTATTGCGCGATAATTGGGAGTGAATAAGATATGTATGGGTGAGTTGGTTATATTCAGTATGAAATGTCCCAAATTTAGGCCGACTACGCTTTTATCTCGCAAATTATTTTATGAGGATTGTGGTACCGAGGAGCAATGGCGATATATTTTTCATGTCATCGTGATTCAAATGTAACTGAATATCTGAATAGATTATTCTTTTTCGCAGTTCCTGGGAAATCAAATGTTATGAATTTACACGTGTGTAACGTTTTCCCTTGGACATTTTTTTTTCAGGCATTCTAGAGTTGAATAGTGGATACGATTGAAACCAAATGCGGTTTGAAACTGCAAATAATGTTGAACCAGAGTAGTGTCATATTCCACTGTATGAGGATATTTTATGGAAAATATTTCTCTCGGTGACAAAAAAGTGAAGACATTGCAGGAAAAATCCAGCGAAGAATATTAAAAGTCGGGCGAAAAACTCCCAAAAGAAAAAAAAACCGATTGTCAACATTATCTAGCAGATTTGACACGCGATTTTTCGTCGTCTATCTCGATTTTTTTAATCCAGCAGGATGATTATTTTTTGCGCTAATGGATGTCGAGAAGCAAATGATTGAAATGATTTTTCCGTGGAATAATGTGTCAATGAATTTAAATAAAAAATCCACTTATACAACAGACCACAAAAACCCTTTTGTTACCTCAGAAAAATGAGAAAACTCCACCTAAAAAAATACCATTCTCATCCCAAGGATTAAAATCACGTTCAAAGTTAATATTAAATCGAGCTTCCTTTCATAAATTTTTTCGATCCTATTTCAGGACTCGTGATGTATCTAAGTCATGAATCTCAATGTGAAGTTCGTTGTATGGGTAACGTTGAAGGATCGAGGGCGAATTATCTTTTCCAGCAAAACTTTCACCGTAGTGGTTATAAGCGCATACAGTAATAGTGAAAAAGGAACTGGAAAAAAAAAGAAATGAAACAGCGATGAAGGAACAAAAGCTAGGAGGTGGTGCGGGGATGAGAGTAGAGTGGAATGGTTAAGGCCAAGATATCATAAGAGGAGTAGGCGAGAAGATTTGAATGTGGAGCACTTCGTGGGGCCTTCTCTCGACACCTCCTCCACACCTTTTCCCATCTCTTTTATATTTACACGATGAATCCGGAGTGTGGCACGAGCCCGTCGAGTGTGTCTAACCAAGTATTGAGAGGCGCATGCAGTGAACGCGTCTCACGCCGATCTCGATATCTTTTCAAACCGACACGCTGTTAAAACGAGAGGAGAGAGAGAGAGAGATCTCTTCTTACTAAACTGATGGGGGGGAACCATTGAGGTTTAATACGTACATCCTTCTTACTTCGACACCTCTCAAATGCACGTGGATAACAATATTTTTCTTCAAATAAATGAGAGTAGTGGTAAAGGTGAAGCTTTCTAGATCAGGCAGATGTTAACTCATTCTCGGAATGTTATGCGATCCTATTAGTTTGTTTAAAAATATTCACTAACTTAGGAGATTGTTGAAGCTATCTTTCGCTGAATGTGTATAAAAATATTTTAGTACGTAAGTATTACTTGTTTAGTATTTGTTTTCCTACGGCGATTTTTTTTACGAATTTTTTACCAACTCTGTTCAAAATTTGTATTTTTACCGTTTTTATTGCATTCGCGCTGCAGTGAAATTTCAAGGAAATTTCTAGTTAATTCAATCCAGTTGGAATGGCCCCAAATGTTGTATACAATGATTAAAATTAATTGTTAGAGGCCTTGTATTTCTCCACTATTTTCTCTGTACTTAAGATTTTTTCGCTCGAGTGAGAAAAAAAATGACCAGCATCCCGAGCTAAACTACTTCCCTCAATGTTTGTGAAAAACATTTCACGAAATGTTTATCTTAAAAAGGCACTCGCCAAGGAATTCACTCACTTTTATCCTGTTTTTTATCCAGCGCTTTTGGCGTTTCTCCCTTCACCGGTTCAGTATCATCGCTCTCTGGAAGAATAAATTGAAGAAAAAATACTTAAAAGAGTCCGACTGATAACGATTGGTATTTTGAGTGATAAACGGGAAAATAAACGCAGGTGGTGGATGTTGATCCTGGAGGGGGAAGGAAAACCGTACGAGAGTTGAAAAATCTGAAAAAACAAATAGAGAAAAGATGGTAGGGCGGAGATGACTAGAGGGGAGGCTAGTGATAATGAATCCGGGGTAATAGGCACTGCGGTGGACACAGCTGCGCTATTGACTCCGTTTGACCCGATCCTTTTATATCGAATGTCCGCATATATACCCGCCAATTAGCTATGGTGTATACACGCAAGTGCGTGCCATGTAATACACTGTTACAATAACACACCCGAGTTCCTGGTGTGTGTGCAGATTTATTCAAGGTCAAGCACTTGAAGCACGAACAAGTACAAGAGAATGATAGTATTTTTTAACCATTCATAAAAACAAAATTGCTGGAAAGAGATTTAGTAATTGGGAAACATAATCGTAGTACAGGGTTACAAGAAAAATGGTAGTAACTTTCTGGATAAACGGTTGAAATTTTTAGGGGAATATAATGACAATTTGTGATAAGTACACCGGGAATTATACATACATTATTTTTAAACGAAAATCAACTCAAAGGAATTTCTTCAATCTAAAGTTTAAGAAAAAAAAACTGTAGAACACGCAAAAATTTTCGGATGATTCGGATTAATTGAAAAAGTAATATTTGTAATTGATAAATATAAAAATGGGGGTGTGACCTCAATCACAGAATGAAGGATGAATAATTCTGTTGAAGTGTGTGATGATTAAAGCAACATATTTCATTAATTCAAGACAGAATTTGTTCAGAAGAACCAAGCAGTCCTTAAATTTGTAATCAAATTGATATAAAACAATATAATTAGCTTTATCTCATTAAATGATGACATTTTCCAGCAAATCCTACAAAACGATATTCTTAAAAAAACATGAGAAGAATCTTTATCAGAAGATTCACTCATTGAAAAATCGCCAGAATTAACTGAATGTAATTACTATTCATTTAACAATTACACGAAAAATAAATTATTGTTCATCAGTCGCTGATAAAAAAAACTCCAATTTTTTCTCCAAAAGAAATATAGATTTTAATCGCCCGAAGAACGTACCAAAGACCTCATAAATTTTAAATTAATTTATATAAAACAATATAGTTAGAGAAACAGTCTGAGCATTGAAAAAAGTTGCGCTGTTTAATTGAAGAAGAAATAAACGATAGAGAAATAATAATAAAAATAACAAGGATTACTCTCGGTCGCAGAGGTTGGGAGCGGGTGGCCTTGAGCAGGTCATCACCTCCGGCTGCAGCGAAGAGTGGAAGAGGAGATGGCAGTAGTGGAGGCGCGAGAGGGAGACAAAACGAGAGGCGGACGCTGGACCATCTTAACTTCTTACTCGCCCAGTAAGAACCTGGTACCCAAGTGCGTCCACAAGCCCTGGTGTATTACCTTCTCCGCGAACGCTCTTTACACTTTTATACACCAACGTTTTCTCCATCTCTCTCTCCTCCACCTCTGGGGCTTGACCGCAGAAATAATCCGTCCGAGCTAACTCCTCTCCCCGTATACGCAATACAACAGGGGGAGAGAGTACACTCGGAAGGCAACACTATATTTGGACCCCGTTATCCAAGCGATTCCTCCATTTTATTTATCCTCTTGTTTTTCATTTCATTTTTTATTATTTGTATTTATTTTATTCTTTTTATTTTCATTTATTTTCGTCTCTTTACTTCACTCCCTTTTTTGCACTCTTTATAATTCACAACTACGCCCCAGTACTTTTGGCGCAATGTCGCCAAGTTGAATAACCAGTTTACTCGGATTTTTGGGAGGTCTCTGGTTAAAGTACATCGGAGGGAAAAGAAATTATGCCCGGAGAAATGGAGCTTTTTATTTATTTTATTGCGAAGGAAATTTATTCGGACATTTTTGGTTTTTATAGACAGGTTATCAGATGTTGAAATGTTAATGGGATTTATTTCCCGTTAAAATTAAAAAGTGCTGGTGAAAATGAAGGTCTTTTGGGGGGATTCATTTCAAGTGCGCAATGGGGGAGAATGGGGGTGGCGTGGACTGTTTAAACTCGTTGGAAAGGGGAACAAGTGGACTCGGAAATGAGCTGTTAAGAAAATAACATTAAAATTTCACGTAAGTGGGAAAACGCGCCCGGTGTACGCCCAATATCGAGTCTTGTTTTAAATAATCGAATTCTGAAATTTTTTGTAACATTTCGACCGTGGCTGCGTAACCCCTCAGAATGAAGGGTAAGTTTAACTCAGGGGTAATTGAGTTAAAAGGGCTATTTCAGACATTTAAAAATTTTTTTATAACTCAATTCCATTGTTTAATTAAGAAGCCATTGTTTAATTGAGTTCTTTACGAGGAGCAACAAAAAGTCGGGGATTCCAATTCAAAATATTTACCCATGAAGTTGGGCTGAAAATAATTTTCAACAGTCCATTCTTCTTTGGTGGTTCGGTTGCCCTAGCCGACACTGGTCCCTCCTGAAGCGCAAACATAGCAGAGGAAGCAATGTTGAGAGAAAAGAATACCCCACTCTAAAGGAGAACAACTTCTCAACTAAATATTCATCAGCCTCTGAGAATTCCTATGATCGGGCCAAATTATGCAAATGCGTCGATTCATCAAAATTGCAAAATAGGAACTAAACGTTTTTCCCCCCTATGCTATTCATCAATATCTCCTTTTCAAAAACTTATGAAGCGTGTCGAAAGAGCGGTCAAGAGACGGGATTAAGTGAATAACAAAGATAAATATAATAATTATGACAAATTGGTGGTTGGGTGTTGAAAGGAAATGAGACGAAAAGGATAAAAGAGGAAAAGGGTAGAGAGCGAGAGCCGTAGGTAGTGGCTTTGCAAGTGCACTTGACGAGGACGTGGCAATTTTTCGTGATTATTTCATCTCAACTCGTTTTTACGTTTCTCCTTTTACCTTTTTGTACTTCAAAAAATGAAGGACAATAAAGGGAGGAGAGAAAATTGAGCACGGACATTTGCTGGGCACCTGTCTGACAGGTGCAGTAACACATGCATTAGCAAAAATCACTTTTAAAGAGTTGAAATGGTTAACCGTGATAAATGATAACTATTCCAGCATCCGGCAACGTAGAGTGAAGTATATATTTAGTCCATCTTAAGACTTACGTAAAACGTTGGAGTCACTTTAAAATTTAAACCCCCTTGAGCTTTGTGAACCATTTCATTGGTACTACAATTCCAAGTCGAATATAAATATCTACCACAGACACAATTCATCGTTTCACATGGGAATTTACTCTTAAAACTCATTTTAAAATATGAATGAATTTCCTCCATAATTTCTAACAGCTTCACAGCCCAGAGTTTCCACAACCAGCGCGCGACTCCCGTCTTTCCCCTCGATACAAATATTCTATTTTTAAGTGAGAATTTTTTTTTTGCCTCTGGAGAAGTGAGAGGGAGGAACGAGAGGGGAACGAAAATTTGAGAAAATGAAACATCTTGAGGATTTCCGTGGGCAATGCCCTTTGATGGAACGAGAAGAGTGCGCACACCCTTGTGATAGTGAAAGTCATATATATATATACATTTTTAGACAAGCCAGTCTCCCCTTGTTGTGAGCCTTTTAGTGGAATTCATTGCCACCCACGCATTCTCCAATCCATACACTCTCACGAGTTGCGAATGCGCCTCGATTACACGCTGGACGATCCCTCAAATGTTTCCCTCTTCCTTTCCCTTTTTTTTTCTTTAAACCTTCACTCTCAATTTTTACTTCAGCCACACAAAGGCACTGCCACGCGTGCCTCCTAAAAACTGTGGTAAACCGCGGGTGTTCTGATACTTTTTCGACTACTACCTTGACGAGAGGGGACCGCCCATCTGGATACTATCCGGTGAAACCCTATTTTTATCCTTAACGATCAGATTTATAATGTCTTCATTCTGTTAAGGTGTTAAGTGGACCAAAAAGAGCCGAAAATAATGTTCAATCCGTTCATTTAATCTCCAACTAAACAATTCTTTATTGAAGTGCTAAAGTGCCATAAAAAAAAATAACGTTAGACAACGGTTTTCGTGGCTGAGAAAATTATCCAATGCAGACGATCTCACGGAATTCCATCTCAGAATCCCAAATTCTCGAGATGTTGTCATAATTAGCGGAATAATAAACCCCAAATTATTGAATATAACCAATTCACATGATAATTTTATTATTTACCTCGAATGAATTGTAATAAAAAAACATTTGTTCGGAGTATTTTCCATAAATTAATAAAAAAAATCGAGTGAAAATTGTCAGGAACTTGGAAGTAAATTTTTTATTTGAGTTTCTTGGTATAAGACGTATTTCTACACAATATTTTCTCTCAGTGTGTGCTGACGTCGCCCTCAAATATTTTAATTCACCAAATGGCTTCAATTTTGTTGAATATTATTTCGGTCAAGGGCCGCCAACCAGACTGACTCAACAGTTGCCTCCAGGGATGAAATGATCTATAGTGGAAAGGCTACCACATTCTGTTCTTGATCCCTCTAATACCGATCAAAGTTTTATCATGGAAGCCCTGCACCAACGCGTTTCAATAATAAACCCGAGCCTAACGGACAGACCTCCGTGGCGCCTTGCCTCTCAATAAGCCCAAGCAGCACATATGCACGCTAACATACTCCGAGTGCGCGTCAAGAGGCAAACCGATGAATGGGACTAATTGTCTCGGCCATTTTTCCGCTCACTTCCTCCCCGCCTCCCTCTCAATTTTTTCCACCCATTTAATATGATTTTTGCCGGCCAACTCAACTGGCGCCTCGCGCATACCCACAAACGATGACAAGGATGGATGTTTATAAACAGCCGAGCGGAAGTGAGGACGTTGCATTGCCCCCTGTCATTTCAACTCGCAAAACATTAAATCTCTGCAATTATTACCGTTAAAACACCGGATTCCCGCCAATTTGGGCTAATTACCGTTGACAATGAGGAGTGGAAAAAAAGTGGAGAAAAAAAAATTGCGGGCAAAAATTTTCCGAGAAACTGAAGCGAAAAATGAATTCTTGCACTTGCCACAGATGTTATTTGCTCATTGCCAGCTGCTAAAGAGCGAGGGG
>JAPYZN010000016.1:0-134956 GCA_030522865.1 Psyttalia lounsburyi
TTTTAAGCCTCGGCTTCGCCTCGGCTGAAAATCGTGCATTTAACCTCAAACTCGGACTTATGCGCCACTCATCGTCCTCGATACATAATGTACTATTGCCAACACAGCGTGATGAAATAGTATATATCGATACAAGTGCGACGGGGTGATAACGAGTGTGAAGTTGGCGGCTCAAGGCGAAGCCGAGAATATGTCTCACCTAAATTGAATCAATTTGAACAAATTTGTTTTTTCAATCGCAGCAAAGCTAAATTAACACGTATATACCTATATACATACGCACATGGTATAACAACATCACATTCGGATTTTCGAGTCCCAAATTAATCACGTTAACATGAAAAACTGTAGAAACTTCGATTTTAACAATTGGAAGCCTTCTATTCAGACGCAAAAATATCAAGTTTTTTGTAAATAATTTATTTATTACTCATTAATAATACGTATGGAAGACATTTGCTTAATTTATACATGGATACATCTTAAACTAGTGTAATATATAATTATAATACCGTGAAATGAATACTTTAATCTAATCGCACCGGACGAGTCAATGTTTTCAATTTTCCGGTGGCTTCAGAGTTTGGTAACACATTTGAGACGGCAAAATTGACGATTTCAGTTCGGCAAGTAGTACTCCCGTGGAATGTAGTCGGCTTTGGGACTCGACGGTTCAATTCCCAGCAATTCTCCCATGAATGCGATGTAGGTAATAGCCAGACGAAGTGTTTCGATCCGCGAGAGCCTCTTCTCATAGGCAAACGTTGGAACCTAGACCATTGATTTGATTTTATATGAGAAAACAATGATTTTTCCATTTACTCTGGCGTAGCTCTTGTTGCCAAGCCAATTGCACTCACTTACAGCCCCCCAATTAAAATTTATTTAAAAAATGTAATTGTAAATTATGGTTAAATACTCAGGAGAAAGTCTTTCATTTTTCCAATGAAATTTTCTGATTTTCCCCGATTTTTTATTTAATTTCTTCACGTGGGAACATTTTTAACCAAATCCCCAAATCAAAATTCACATTTAGACTTGAGAGTTTATATTTCAATCGGGGAATAATTTTTGTCTGCTCATTCACCTTTTTACGGAGTTTGTCGAATGCTTCGTTTAGATTAAACATTCTTCGCCTCTCCCGAATATTCGCAGCTCGTCTTTGAGACACTGAAGCCACTCTCCGTCGCGGTTTTTTTGTGGTGGATGTGGGCTGATTCGGAATTCGTCCGTTCGAAGTATATCGGCTGTTGAAAATCATTGCAAAAATCGTATTCAAAAATTAAAACGTTTGTCAAATCGGTCAAACAATTATTTTACACTCGGCAAAAAAGACAATTTTGGCCCAGAAATAATCTTTAGACCACCAATTGACTGGAATTCTTGTCCAAAGAATATTTCATTGACAAAATTATATTTTCAATTCGCCAAGTTTATTATAAAATTTTGCACTGCGTGCAAATATTGAGGTAAATATTCAAATGTCTCACGACAGAAAAAATGGAAATTTCTCATTTCTGAAATTTTTTGGAAACCTTTGGTGGAGGAGGGCGCAGGGTTGGCGGTATATTCCATTGCCGTGATCGTTGACGTGAGGATGCGTCGGCGGTGGCGGTTGGTAGAGGACCGAACTGTCCCACATAGGATAGCCAGGCATGTCACTACCGACGTACTTTGAAAAATTGAAATTCAATTGAAAAATCCATTAGTCATAGGAGAGACTAGAGCAACATGGAAGGTCTTCCTTGAATTAGCAAGAACTCAGCTTCGCCAGAGTGAAATGGCGTAATTTTTATTTCAATTTAAAGCTCGGGTTTTCAGCTTCGATATGAAGGAAAAGTCATTGAATTTCACTTCGTTGATTCCGAGTTATTGAGAATTGAAATTCTTCCATTTTGTCCCACTTCAAAACATTCTAATTCTCCACACGCAATATAAGACCTCGGGAAGTTAATAATAACTTCCTATCGGGAATTTAACAATAAATGAACAGATGATGAAAAGTAAATAAGTAGTTTTTATTTTAAAAATTCAGTCAATCATTTCACAATTCGATTTTATTTTTAGAAATAAAAAGACTCGAGACTATTTCAATTATTTCATTCCACATATTGTGCTTTTCAATTGAATTTTTTAATCGAAAATACAAACAAATCATTTCGATTCAATCATTGAAATTAATTATTCAAAGAAAAATTTTTTTTTCCTCTCGAAACAATTTTTAATCAACACTCAATCTGATTATCGGGAATATAATGTTCACGCAGAATGCGATATGTAAAATGATTATTTTAGAATTAAAAAATTAGTAAATTCGAAAAAATATATTTAAAGTTGTAAATCAAATAGATAAATAATGATTTATGTCTTACTGGGCCCTGATTTCCGTTTATTTCCCAAAGAGGTTCGCTGTAGCTCATATCCACTGGAATATCCACGAACAATCAAATAAAAAATAATAAAATTCCACTCCACAATTGCACAAACCTCTTCACCTAGAGAATTAACGTCATCGAAGGGGCATGAATTCGACAACAAAATATGAAAGCACAACAATTTTCTGCTACGTTTTTTCCCCCGGGAGAATACGAATCGCTCGATTTCATGAATTTATTTATATTATTTTGCTCATTCTGGGGGACTTTTGATGTAAATCGACCGATGGTTAAAGGTAGAGTGACGACACCCGGGGATTAATCTCGATAGCCCGCGGATTTTCTGAATCATACGGGGACTCAAGTGTCAGCTCCGCCCCTCGATTTCCGGCATTTATGAGTGTCGACACGGGATTCGCTGATATCGGCCAGACCTCGCTCGGTCAACAACCGCCCGTTGGCTGCAGCACCCGCTGGGGCGGAGCCGGATTTGTCAATAAAGCACTTGCTCAACCGAAGAAATCCTGACAATATTTTCATTTCTATCAAGATTTTTTTTAATGTAATTTCCAGAATACTTTCAATAATTGCCGCTAATTTATCAACTCAAGATCTCTTACTGACGAATTTAAATGCAAATTTTCCCAGCATTTTTTCATCACTGAACGTCGGAGTTGAAGTTCAGTTACACCATTCGATTTTGGCAATTTTTTGTTATTTATAAAAATCATGGACAAATGATTTTTAAAAAATTCTTTCGGAAATTTCCGAAGCATTCCTTAAGAATGTACCTCGAGCAGACGTAGTTCCCTCCGAGGTTTCCCAAAAAATTGTAATTGAAAATAAAAAATTGAGCATTTCAAAGTAAGTTCTTTCTTAGAATCGAAAAATTAAATAAGTACTGAATTAACCCATTAATTTTAATGGCAATTAATCTCCTGTACCCCTCAATTATTCTATACTTGCAAAAAAATGTCGTCAATCCAATATTCTTCGAACAACAATTTCTGGCCAAATTTAGTGTATAAATTTCCGTCGCCGGGTTGTCCGCCGAATATTCCATGTACAGAAAAATATTTTTTTTTTACAGTGTACAAAAAAAAATTGCTTCTCCGTGTCCTCAGCTTCAAAAATTATTATTGATTTCCTGAAAAAAGGTCAAAATCCATGGAAAGAAATAAAATTGTCAATTTCTCAACTGAAGGAAATTGTTCAAATTTGTTGAACTTTGTTTTGAACTCTCGACTTTGGACCCACCGATGGACTTACAAGTGTCATATTCGAAGGGGATTCACTAATCGAAATAATAAGAGGAATGATGTGAGACATATTGCGAGGGGGGGCTGAGGCGCGAGGGGATCTCGCCCTCGAAGTGTGACAGATCTCTTGTTATTTGTAACAGAGAATTAATTAAAATCGTATTAGTCAAGTGACTCCATATCAAATCAAACGTCATATTTGCCCCCGACGCGTTGCACTGGGGTGCATAAATTCATCCATATCGTCCTTTTCTTCTCTAATCCCTGAGTAAAATTATTTTTTCTTCGCTTCCGTAACATAAAAAAAATATAACGAAATTGAAGATTCCGAATGATTTCAGATAAAAATAATTTTTAATTTTAATACTGATAAACCAGGTGTTGATCGCTTTTTTTGTATGAAATATTTAAATAGGAGGAGGATAATAGTCTTTGCAATAATGATTCAATGCTGCATTTTTTAAACAGTTTATAAGCTGCAAAATAAAAATTTTCCCGGAAATTTTCACGATTTTTTAAAATGCCTCCTCTGTTTAAACAACTGTGAGCAAAAAACAAGTCTCAATTTTTCTTTTTACTAACAGGATGTAATTATTAATTGACGGGAAAATCGAAATAGAAGAAATGGATTTTTGCAAAATATTCATATCGAATGGTCAAATAAAAAAAAGTAAAAATTTGAAATATTGAAAATAGTAGAATCAGTTCTAGTTGCAAATTTTAACAAATAGAATAACAAAAATTTAGTGAAAGCTAATATTACCACATCCTCGCGTCTATCTTTCCGTCTTCATAAAAAGGTTCAAGCCCTCTTAATCAAAAATTTACTCAAAAAAAAGGTTAAAGCCCTCAAAATGTTGTGGCATTTTGTGATTTATTTTCGCTGAATCTAAGTCTCGATTACATACGGAATTGAAGTTTTGGCGAATGGAAAATGGTTTTGGTGGAGCGCCGACGCCTGGAGCATTGATCCAGGGCGTCAGCTTGCAGTTACGTCTACACCGCATATTATGATATAGATATATACCACGTGGGTTTATCCCCAGGAAAAATAAAATAATCCTCGTTCTGCTGTTCCATTAGAATCACCGGTCTTTGTCCAGTTCAATCCTCCTCATCCAAGCCCTCTCGGTTTCTGACAATTTTTTAATTACAAAAATGAAGACCATCATAAATAGCTTTTCCTTGCCAACGTTTCAAGTCCTGAATGTCACTCCTCCTCAGGGTAATATATTTATTTTCATCTGAGTAAAAATTTACGACCCCAAAATGAAATCTTATAACACAAATAAAATATTTTTGAGTTCCAAAAATGACAAAAACTAAATGTCGTCAAAAAAAAATAAAAAATTTAGATTGTGGCCACATTTCGTCGCGCCCAGTTACTCCCCCCTCCCCTTCTTTCGTTCTCCCTTTTAGGGGTTGAATGGAGCGTGTAAATGCACTGGAAGAGAATCAACCCCCCCGAGAGTCTAAATAAATCTCCGGAGATCATTTCAATAAATACCAAAGCTGAAATATACTTACCATACTTAAGTCTTTGCAGTAAAACAAAAAAATATTAATCGGCAATTTCTCTTGTTGCCGTAAAACTGATCCCTTTTTCCCGATTTTTTTTCAATACCAAATGGAATAAACATACGATTAACCCCGTATTACTCCCCCAACTCTGTCCCCCCGAATTAGTTTTGGTGAATTTAGGGAAAACGAGGGAAAGGGGGTCGAAGTGTGCGTAATAGTGCACGTGTTCCATTCATCCGACAATCATCGGAAATCAAAGATCAAAGCTGTATCTATAAAAGCTATTGAATCAATTACCAAAAAAAAAACAACAGCTTCTGACTTGCATGCGACCTTTCGTTTGACAAAAGCTGGGAGGACACGCCGACCTGCGACAATTCACTTGTTGGAATTTTATTGGCACTTGTAATCAGCTCTGTATCGTCCCTTTGATGATATCAGATGATTGACATTGACATTTTTACATTTCTACATTTTTGTATTTTTATTTTTTTCTTCTCTTTTTCTCTCTTTTTTATGCAGAGGCTTGACAACATGCCTCTGCTCTTAAAATGTATCTGTATGATGTGTGTGACATTTCAGATGCATTGACGCCACAGTTTTATCATTATTAATTAATAAAATAACATTTTAACATATGTTTTGAACATCGAGATTTTGTTGAAATTGTTAACAGTGGTTAATATGAGACGAGTAATAAACGATAATGAAAATTTGGGAGAGCTTTCTAGATACTTTTTTCATCAATTATTTAAATAATACTAATTCTAATCTCCGTATTTCTGTTGCAAAACATTAAGCGCTCGTGACAAAACAACAGCCATCGTCATTTGGCCTGGACCTACGCTGACGGAATCAGATGTGAGGGTGGACAATTTTATGAATGGTGGATAATTTTATGCGACCCCTTGCTATTTATCTCATTTAAATTCATGCCTTTGAATTTATCTCACACTGATTTTCAAATCTGCTAGAATTTATGTTTATACTCTTTTTTTTAATTTTCCAGATGCTTTTCTGGAATCCAGACTCTCAATTCCTGCCACGTGGAAAAATTAAAACATTTTATTCTTTGTCATGGACAAAGGTGCTATGTCGACAACTCTCAGTCAGCTGTTTATAGGAGCCGTGAGCCTTCTGTCCTAGTTCAGGTGATCACGAGAGGTGCTGAAAAGAAAAGACGCTTATGTTCTAGCAAAGACATTGAACCAGACCAGGATTTGATGTCGCCACAGGAGCTGACGAAGATGGCCTTCGGTAATGATAAATGGGCAGCTGTCAAGCTCAGATCCTTGACGAACACGAACATCATTTTCCTGAATATGTCAATTTTCAAATTCACGATGGATAACCCACTGCTCTACGATTCGCTGACATCACCACACGTACAATTAGTGTGTGTCAAGCTACCTCATCCAACTCTCAGCATGCTCTGGGCCCATTTGGATTTGATTTACGCCGGTTTCCATAACGTCAATCAATTTGGTGTCAACTTACGCAGTCATCTTAATGTTATGAACGAGGAGAAATTGCTCGAAGTGCTGAAAGCAGTGACTGACAATGCAGAGAAAAGATCTTAAATGCCCCGTTCCTTTATCCCCAACATCAAAAAAAAAAAATAATAATAAATAAAAGTCCTCTGAATAATTTCAACAGTTATTTATTCATAATGCGCTGACTTTCCACATGTCTCAATAATTTATACAAAGCCTAGACTTTAAACAATCACATATCTTATCGCAAAATTGAAAACTCTTCATAATCACCTAAAAAATACTCTATTAACCATTAATAATTAATTAAGTATCTGCGTGTTAATAAGCTAACACACGAGTATTTCAGTAATACCGTCCTTAGAACTATTAGTAACCAGGTACATTCGATGAGAAGACACTCGAGAGAGCTCCCCATCACCCTCAGGAATGGTTTTGTTCAAAGTACAAAATCCTCAACCTTGTTTATCGCCTTTAATATCAAATCCAACTGTGACATTGGAGCTGTCCCTCAGACTGCCAGCGACGACAAGGGTCGGCTGTTCATCGGTAGTATCAGCAGGTGAAACAGTTTTGGCAGACGTCTCCTCAACCGATTTCTTCCATTGCTCCAAGTCACCTCCACTCATGGTTGAGAAACTCCCCAATTTCGTAGTGGAGAGTGAGCTCTCGTACACTCCACTTGGGTTCCCCTGGTCATTGCCCTGAGCCCCGGAGACACTCTGAGACCTCAGAATGGTCTTTCCCCTCTTTCCCCTGAGACTCCGCGACTTTTTTCCCTCGTCAGTCTTCTCCTTCTTCAGCGGCGAAACGCTCTGCATCCTCAGCTTCTCCAGTGACTGCGAAGAACTCCAAACATCGGGTTTGATCCTCACGTCATCCTCAGCGATTTCCATACTCTCTACTCTGAACCTGCCGATCTTCTTGAAGCCGGCAACACTCGGTTTGCAGTCAAAGATCGACTGGACGTCTTGCTTCTTCTGCTCCTCAGTCTGCCGCAATGTCAATGTGTGCTCCTCCTCGTCATCCATGGACTCCTTCGGCTCCTCCATCGTTTTTCGTATTGTCCCATCTTCACTGCTGTAGTAGTCCGTGTAGGATATACTGCCTCGTCCCTCCCTGCTGTCTTGGTCTATCACCATGCAGAAGTCGGTAAAATCCATGTCAAGACAAGGGGCAACTGCTGAGAACTTGGGAGCAAAGGGCTGGCTTCCGTCGTTGCTGATCAGGCTAATGGACATGCTGCATTCACCTGCCGATGTGGGGGCTGGCGAGGAGGGCTCCGATGAGAGAAACGACTGGGGCTCGCTACTCCAACCTGTACCTGTTCAAGAAGACGTGGATTTTCAGAGGATTCTCTAAAACTATTCAAATTCCTAACGGCTCAATCAAATTATGCTAAAATTATTGATTATCACTGACAGGTTATTTTATACTTACTATTTGGGCTCGTTGGGGACAGTTGGCCCCGATGATCACCAGTATCTCCCTCCTGTCCTGTCTTGTAGGCGAGTCCAGAGGTGGAGATGAACCTGACACAAATTCAATTGTCAAGACATGAAACGACTGAAACACCAGCAATTTTTGCTCGTGGTTTACCTACCTAGAAGGTTCAATTGCCATAGCCCCTCCGATCGACAAGTGTGGAACGAGAGACCCCTGAGATCCACCCGGCGATGGAAATTTCGGTGGTGATGAGGCTGGAGTTCTAAACAAGGGAGCACTCGTCATCATATCCAGGAAGCAGTCCAGCTGGCGAAGTGACAGGGCATTGTGCAGTGTCTCCAGGGGTCGGATGGGTGGCACTCCACCGAATCCTTCAATAGCTACTCAGAGAAACAAATGATCATTCACAGATCATCATTTTTCCTGACAGATCAAAGACAGAGTTGAGGATTTATCCCTTGGCACTTTTCCTATTTTTTGCAAAAGTTTTGGGGATAGAATATTCCCTTGAAAAACGATAAAAAAAAATTTTATCGTTATTCAATGAAATTTCCTAGGTTTCGTGCGATTCATTAGATCTAAGGAAAAGGTTTCTCAACAATTTGCAAAAAACTCAAGAATTCATGGGAACCCCTTGACTCTGCACCTGATCCACTAGGGACAACGTCCAAAGTATTCACCTGCAACAGCTGATGCATGTTGTGGAACCATGTCCTTAAGATTCGGAGCACTCGATGAGCCACTGATAACAGCTGTACTGAATAAACTATTGGCAGAACCAGTCAGCTTCTTGGTAACGTTGTAACCCAGCAGTTTGAAATAACTCATCTGCCCGGAGATACTGTGACGATGGCGCCTTGCTGTGCATGTAGGGTCAGGTTGAATGATCGTAGGTCTTGTGTCTGGGGATGAGAAGGATCGTTGCGCATGGATTTTGGATAAGGTTCTTGATAATTGTGTCTTGCTAAATCTCTCGTGCTGCGTACAGGCACAACTAATTTGGTGATATTTAACATAATGACAGTGCGTTACACTAGGACTACAATTAGAGGTGGATGATGATTCTGGTGGTAAACTAGCATGCCTAGTGTCAGCCTCGGCTCTCGCAATGAGGGGCCAGGAGTGACGCTTGTCACCCAAACGATGGCCAAGTATTCTATCGAAATGCAGGTGACGATTTCTGACAACGAGAGAGTTACGATCTAGTGATTGATATCTTGAATTTATTCGAGTAACTGGCAACTCTCGTTGAATAACTCCACTGTCTACGTATACACCGTAACACGAGCAATTTATGAATTTTCGTGACATCGAACGAGCGAAGTAGCTTCTCAAGTTTGAGCGTTCAGAGGAACTCAATTCGCGACTCTGGAGAATTAGTTCGGAGATATTGCAGTTATAACATTGGCAGTGTACTCTAGGGCTTGGTGATAGGGATCTGGAGCGTACTGGGTCGAACTCACCCCGGACTTCCAATAATGGGAGGGTCAAGGTTGATTGTGACCGGCCGTAGCGTTGGGGTCCGCTGAGAAGGGGTTTGGCGTCGTCTGATATTTGGATTGATGGTCTTTTTGTGGTTGGCGAGCCCAGAGAAGTATTGTGAAGGGTTACGAGAGGTCCGTGCTCCTGAAGGGAGTCCAAAAGAGGCGCTGGGAACTCCGGTGAACTCAGAGTGTACGGGAGAATCATCGGAATGCCGAGGATGTTTCGCGATTCGGACAAATTTGTTTCATTCACTGAGTTTTCTAATCGAGGACGTTCTACATTTTTTTTAATGAGAGGTTGTGGAGATTTTGGGGTGCGGAGGGATGGATGAAAAGAAAGAGAAAGAGAAAAAGAAAAAGACGTGAATAGCCAGAACCAAAGATTCAAAATAAATATTGATTCAATGAGGAGACAAGAGTCATTGACATATGAAATACCAATTTCAATTTGTTCACTGGTCTTCTCATCAAATGAAAAATAATTAATAAGTAAAAGGGTAAAAACACACAGCTCAGGTGAAGGAGAACAATTTTCGTCTGCTGAATGATGCAAGGTGATTTTTTCGATAGAACACATCAGAAACAGAAGCAGACATTAAGAGCCATAGAAAGCAGAAGCCCTGAAGAAATGTTGAGTCCAGTTGTCAAGTGAAGTAAGAGTGAATTTTACAGCTGAACATAGTTTTTTTTTGTGTGAAGCAGTTAATCGTACAGCAGTCAGACATTATATGTATCGCCGGCGTATTAGAGATCAAAAGCACAATTTAATAACCTGTGGCTGGTCAAAATGTGCCCCCCGAAAGCGGTGAGAAAATTCAGAATTTCGTCTTTAACTAAAAAAATTGTCTCATGATCATTCCTTGAAGGATTCGTGGATGTTTTGGGATCTTTGTAGCCAACCATAGGATGGATCACAAGGTCAGCGAATCTTGTGGTCCAAACAACAGTTGTCCTGACGTATCAGTGTTTTTTGAGGGCCACCACTCGCACAATCATCGCAGAGCAGAGTCATTTCAAAGAGTCAAAAAAAAAACGTGATAGAGAAAAAAATAAATATATACGTATATAAATTGTTTTGGCTTCACCGCTGAGGAGCTGTAACTGCTACTGAGTGAGTAAATTGCGTGAGTGTAAAAATTTCACATAATTAAACAAAGAACACCGTAAAAAGAAATTCAACACAATATTTGTACTCTTGGTAATGCATAAGAGGTAAAAAAAAATTGATCTTATGTTTGTCATAATCACCGAGGACGTACCTTCTCTGTTGACCGCGTCCAGACTCTGATACTGCAGCTTATCTGCAGCTACAAAAGAGAATAGAAGAAACACAAGGACACATTGCAGCTTGATTTACCCCAAGAATTTGTAAAGTATCAAGAAAATTAGTTTCTTCATCAGCTGATTGAAATTAATACAAAGGAAATTCTCCCAGAGAGGGGTGAGCAAATTGGCAGAGAAAAATTTATGGACTTCTGCTTTCCTGTCCCCCAAAAAAACAATCGGTTTAAAAACAAATGATAAAAATAAAAACGAAAGACTTGGAGAATAAAAACTCTCATGCAACATGATTCATTCCCCATTCACTCCCGCAAGAATTTCATAATGGTAAAAATTTGGGGGTTAACTCACTTTTCTCTGGCTTCTCTTGTCGTTGATGATCGTAGCTCCTTGCCCTGGGCTCACAGATACTGGCAGCCTCTCTCTCCCGTCTCTGCCGCTGACTGGCTGCCAGCTGGCTGCCAAGCCGTGCTGCCTCATGCCCAGCGACAGTCCTGGCGCTGATAGGAATGGGAGCCGAGCCCTGAAGAAAGCCCGAGTCGTAGGGCTCATCCATCATATTGGGATCCAGATCCATCATATCAATAGCTCGACTAGTAGTGGGACTGTCCAGGGTTGAGTCAGCATTCTCCATCTCAATCAACGGTGGAGTAGAGTCTGATGTCTCCTGAGGGCTGACAGGGCTCGATGCATCCGCCAGAAAAGCCTCCTCCTCCTCCTCAATTCTGGTACTGCACTGGGAATTTGTCTCTAAATTGTGGCTACTCTCATTTCTCGAGTGCGGACGGAAACCAGGACCCGGTGGAAGGTTCTTCTGAACACAACAATTAACACCAGGACTGAAATGTAATTCAACGTGGAATCTCTCCTCGCTGCTGGGATCCTTCGTTGGATCCTCATACAGCATCACAACAATTTGGGACATGTAATTGAGTTCGGAGACCATTGACACGTACTCCATGGCTCGCCTCCACTGCTCGTCCTTGACGACGTCCAGAAGACCACCGTATCTGAGGACTGTCAGCAATGAGTGGACGTGACTCTCACTCGTAAAGTAGAGACGAGTCCTCACGTGTCTTCCAGGACTCGACACTCCATGCGAATATCTCGGGTTCAATCTGTGGGTAATACTGTAGTTGTATCTACTCGTAGTCTCAAGGGAAACATTTTTCGCTTAATTTATCAACATCTCTAATGGCTATACAGGCTGGTATAGGAAATGGGGACAGGCTTTTATAGAATCCATGAACCGAAATGAAGTAATGGTAACCAGCCTCATTAGCCGAGTGAGAGGCTAAAAAAATGCGGGTGCAAACCTGTTAACAGTCTCTTCACCAGACTCCTCGATGTTCCTCTGCAAGTCAGCCCGTATCTTCTTCAACAAGGGAGTACATATGCCCTGACCAATTGTTAACTTCTCCTGAACTGTTAGCCCATACTCCTGAGGTATAACGATATCCGCGAGGTATTTGGCGTAGATGTAGAGTTCCTCAGCGTGATCGAACTGCAGAGTGTGATTGTTGTGTTGGAGATCGTATTTTATGCAGTCGTAAATATCTGGAATTTTGGAGATATCGAAACGTTTGCTCTTGGTACAAAAGTCCTTCTCAATCTTGCCCCAACGACGGCCCATGAGTTCCCAGGTCTCTCCGTGGTAGAGAATGGCGTCTTTCGTTTTAGGATCCTCCTTCTTCAAGCGAACAATGTCCATCAGTTTTTGTATTAGCGACTGCACATGTTGACAACATTTCACTGGATTCTTCACGAAGTCCAGAGCATCATTTATACTCAAGGCATTCCCTGGATTTATCTGGGCACGATCATCTGGGGTGAAGTCCCGATCTTGCTGAAGGAGCTCGTGAAGCTTCGTTTTTACCCTGAATGTTTTTTTGCAATTGTCATTTTGAGCGAAAATCAGAGATGGATTATTTGAAATAAGTAAACTATTCGTCCTTCCAACCTGACGTCAATGATTAATCTTTTAAATGGGGGGTGGGGGGGGGCAGTTATCCTTGAGCGTTAATATTTTCCATCTGTCATACTTCTGAACTTTTCCTAAAATTTTTTGAACGTCGTTTCCATTTGTTAATTTTTTCCTCCATATTCATATGATTTATAAATTTTGAATGTCCCAAGGATGTGGAATAAAAATTTTGCAGATCTATTTTTCAAATTACTCGCCACGACTCCATTGATATTTTGTGAATTGCTAAGTCTACTTCAGGGTCTAACACTAACACTGCCAAGTAGTGACCCTGTCTCCCAATGACTTTTGTTCATCACGCTCTATTTATCAAATTCAAGTTATTTAACTTTTATAATTGCAGGGGTTGAAATATACTAACAATTGTTCAACGTTTCAACTCATCATCTCATACTTACATATTCTGATACTTGCTACTATCGCAATCGTTATCGAGAAGTCCATTAGTATTGGCGGACTTGACCATCTGCACCAAAATCGGTGTCAACTCTCCCTCCAAGGCAAGAAGTCCCTTAGCAAAAGCTGCCGCTGTCATCTGAACTCTTCCCTCATCACTCGCGTAGATCTTCAAGTCGTGTCTAAATGTGGAGTGCAGTCTCAGTAAGCCTAAGCCCTGAGCGCCGGCATATTCCCCTGAAATTTGCATTTTTTTGTCAGGAGCTGGTTGCATACGTCAGCCTTAATGGCATGGAACGAGATAATTCAATTTCACTCTTTTTCCAATTAATTTTATTTAATTATTTTCTTATTTACTGTAAGTCTGAAGACGAATTCGAATTAGGGAATTGATTCACCTCATTCGCCTTTTCATCAATGGAGTATAACGAGGAATTGAATTTTCTACAAAATTATTGATCCAAACTTTCGCACTATAACTTTTTCATATCATGCCACACGAGGAAAATAATTGAAAACACAAAATGTTTGCATAATAGTACATGATAATTCAAACCACAGTAACATTTCGTCAGTAAAATTTAATTGACCGGCGTCTGACTACGCCCCATATTTTTGTGTTTCTTTCATTCCGTGTGGCACAATCAAACTAAAAATCGCAAGGAACAGTCTAAAAAATTGTCAAAAGGAAGTGAAAAGAAAAAAAAATCATTGAAATTAGAAAAGTTACCGTGGCTTGGTAACATCTCTGAGTCATCCTCTGGAATTTTAGCAAAAAAAAAGACAGATAATTTGCAATAAGTAAACAACTCTTACTCCCAACCAGACCTTAACAATTCTCTAAAAATTGCATTTATGAGTTTGCTATGAGTGCAGATAGAGAACAGTAGAGACGAGAAAAATAATAAGAAAGATGGATCAAAGTGAAAAAAATTCAGAATGAATCGGAAATTTCACAGTCCAATGGGAGCATTGGAAGTGATAAATGGAGATTTATTGAAATAAAAGGTGAAATAAGAAGCGCAATTGAGCATGATACGAACCACTAAGATGTCTACCTTGACCACCAGGGTACATGCACCTGAAAATTCTTCCCAACTCCTCGGCCTGAATTCTACCGGCCGGTGTGAGCTCACCGCCCCACTTTAATATGAGAACAAGTGAGGGCTCGCCCAAACGATCTGGACAAAAAAAATTATTCATTAATCGTTAAATTACTAAGAGATGAGGGATGATGTTATTTATTACTGTTCAACTTCTCTTAGGATAGGATTCATTGATGATTATGTTAATGAGAATAAGGTCTAGAAAAATTTTCTATGTTAATGAATTATTGGGAAGGCGCATACTGTGACTGTTACCATCGTCGGACGAACTCCCTCTGGGTCTACCTCGCGGCTGGTACTTCATCTGGACTTTTCGGTTGATCCCGGAAAAGTGGCCGTACCTAAAATATTCAAGTTTAGTTGCTATTTTTTTTAAACAGTTGGTTTCTGAGACATTAGAATGTCCTTCATTTTTTTTCACAAATAAATATGTTAAATCAGTTCGATATTTACAATTATTGATAGCTAATTTCTGATTTCTTAATCGTCCAAGATCATTTTCGTAAAATTGGGATTCTCTTACATCTCCAATACACTCTTTAGCTGCTCCAATTTTCCCTGCTTCTCCTCAAGCTCTGGACCAGCGGCTCGATGCTGGATTTCAGCCAGAAGGCTCCTCGCTGTATCGAGAATTTCCTGGAGCTGTTTGGGACGCTTCAGCTTGACGTGTCCGTGCTTGTAGCCGTCGTACTTGGCAAAGATCTCGAAGAATTTGGGATGGCGTACCTCGACCTTCATCTTTTGCTTTGGAGTGCGATCCCCATGACGAATAACTGCCACGACACACCTCAATTCCATCCTACGAGAAAATTTGTTTCTCAATTAGAACTGAATTTTTTTCATTTTTTTTTTGTTTTGTTTTACATCAACATCAGCTCTCCTTGTTCCCCTAATTGAATGAGTACTTACCTCTCACTTCTCAATAATTTACAAATTCAATTGGTGATTTTTTTAATAATCCTCATTTTCATATTAACAATATAGTTTCATATATTTTTTATTTGTCTTTCCCTTCCCCAAAAAATGACACATTAGTTAGCGGCAATTGAAATGAGAAGAATCTAAAAATATATCTTGCATAACAATTGCCAATTAACATATATAAATAAAGATAAAATCAAAAGATATAACTGAAAAATCAGTTATTCAAAATAATAATTCTTTTCAATGAAATATATAATATACTATTTTTTATAATTGCCCAAATAGCTTACATTTTTCCGAAAGTGGTGGGCACAATTGGCGGATCATCCAGCTGGAATGGAACACTCCAAGGAATATGTAGAGTCGGTGCCAATTCCCGAAGTATCATATTCCCCAGAATTTTGGCGCAGTCGTCATAATATTTATTGGAATTCTTAACAAAACTGAAGCCATTAACGTCACAGACAAACGACTTTCCATTGGCCCTGCAGAATCATTGAAAAAAAATGAATAAAGAAGGCGTCAAGGACACTTGTGGTTTTTTTTTATTCTCTCGCGTTTTTTTATTCTTTCGTGTTAGATCAATACCTCAGAAGATCAAAGCCGCAGACAGTCTGTTTGAAGGCCAGACAGACTTTTCTGCTTATTAGTTTCTCGGCATTGCTGAGAATCACGGGATATCGAATTTCCTTCCCCTCGGAGTCTCTCTCCACTTTTCCATCGAGGGCCGGACTCTTTCGGGCCTCTGCGTGGGCATAATCAGGGCCCACTGTGTAAACTTTGACATCGGTGCCGTCTGTAGGCATGAAATCTTCATAGATGTAGGAACCAGTCTTTCGTACTCGTGATTCTGGCGAGTATACGCTACTTCGACTACCAATCTGAGAATTGTAAATATTGTTATGAAAATCAAAGTCGCTAATTATTTATAATCAATAGTATCTGATTGTGTTTTTTGACCCTCTCAAATTGCTCCACATTCTTTATTTCCTCCCGTCGACTTTTCCTTTTCTTTCAAATTGATAGATGTATCGTTCCAATCAGTGAACCAAATACATTGAAATAAAACTGTCAATTATGATTTCATATTTATGTGAAAAATATCCACAAACAACTGTGGCTAATGTTTTTGTTATTGGACGACTGGACAACTTACTTTTCTGAACAGACGTTGACTGCCACCGCCCGCCGATGTAGGATAATAAATATAAATATTGTGATCCTCAGCCGAGACTGGTTTCTCAACAAATGGTTTATTGAACGTCACACCATTAACCTCCACATGGTCCTCAGACTCGACGAGTTCGTGGTCTGAAATAAATTCTTAGTTCTTCGCATGTCAAAAGTGGAACATTCAACACAAGGGGGGTAGGGAGGGGGAGGTTATAGACCTAAAACAAACGTTAACGGAAACTAATAATGACTACATTACGTTCTCTCCAATTTAATTGATCTCACAAAACTGACAACTTCAATGATTAACAATTAATGCATAAATCGTCACACAACAGTAATCCTTACCGATAGCGATGGGACAAGAGAGCTATTCATTACTCAATGAGAAAAAAATATTGATAATTTTAATAATTAGCTTCAATTGAGTTTTCTTAGACAATTACTTACGTTTTGGATCTGCTGAATCTCTGTCCAGTACAGCGTATCTGGGTATTTCAATGCCTTCGCTCTCCAGAATCGCATAAACTCTTCTCCTGTCCTGAATTATTGTGTTGAAAAAAAATCATAAAACAGCTGATCCATTAATTAAGGGTGAAACAATGAATCTATGAATCACCTGAATGTCATACTGCATCGGTAAATTATTGATGATGAATGGATTTCTGAGATTTGCGTAACTGATGGCCTTGTCCAGTGGAAATCCCTTGCTGTGAAAGCTTATCAGACAATCAACAATTGGCCAATCCTCTACTGGCTCTTTTAATATCACCTCCTCACCGAATACTATGATTTTTATGTACTCAAATTCTTCGAGACGAGTGAGAATTTCCTTCATCGGTTTACTCTGGGATTTCTTGGCCATAGCGCATATTCCCACCAGCACTTGCTTACCCTCGCCATCGAGGTCACTTCCTCCCATGCACCCATCCTCAGTGACACACCCGTCCGACAGCTCGCCCTGAAGAAAAAAAATTAATTTTTGAAACGAGACTTACGGGGATTTAATGTCAAAGGAAAATTAATTTAATTTAATTGAATAATTTGTAGAAATTTTTCCAATCAGAACTGCCAATTCTGCAGCTCTAGATACTCGACAATATTTCTTTATTTTTTTATTTATAAATATCTAGGGGGGCTTCTTTTTGCATTAATTAAAAACACAAAATCTGGAGTAAATCCTGCTCCTCTCATGTTAACTGACTTCAAGATTAATTGTTGTAATAATTAATGATAAATAAAAGCAGACCATCGGAAATTAAACATTCAATAGCGCCAAAATTTGAGACTTGAGAGACAATTTGTTAGTAATTTCTTAAATCTCGTCCGCTCTATCACAACATAATATAAAGATAGGAATGGGACAAAATGAAAGGATTTCAATTATCAATAACTCGGGATTGGCCGAGTGAAATTGACTGGCTTTTTTTCACACTGAAGCTGAAAATCCAAGCTTTACATGCAATAAAATTATTCAATTGTACTCTGCCGATCCCGAGTTATCATCAATTGAAGACGTTCTACTTTGCCCCACTCTCATCTACGAATGAGTTTCTTACAAGACACTCATCGCAGTAACAACAGTCGTCAAAATCATCGTTATCTGAATTCTCCTGTTGGCTCCTACCCTGACGCCACTTTTTCAGTCTCCACCAGTCCTTCCACCACGTCCATTCCATCGCGATAATCCCCCCCAGAACAATAAAGTTCCTCTCATTTCACTATGAAGAAAAATCTGAAGGACAATGTCGCCTCTCGAGGAAATTAGAAAAATGCGTGAACGTTACGAGAGTGAGAGACAAAAAACACACGTGACAAGGCAATTAAAATTGCGCAACTGCGACATGTACTAATCTTGTGGGCGGAAAAATCATCCGGTTTGCTTGAATTATACTCGAAAAAAATGTTCACCCAAACACTCAATTTTTCAATGTTTTACGGGAAAATTTAACAGTTTATTCAATTTTATCCACTAGAAATTTTCCCCCGATGACTTCAACATTTCAAAAAGTTGTGGTTTATCCCGCAAAACAATGGACAATTTTTTATTATTTGCCATTTATTGTTTATAAAGTATTACTATGTTTTAGTTAATTTTGATCGACATGAACATTGAAATATTTTCAATTGTAACTTTTATTGGACAATCGATGGTCCAAGAAACACCGAATGTTTTATATTTTTATTACAGAATAAGAATTTCTCTCTGAAATGAACATTTATCACTGACATCCACAGCACAACTGGCTCACCGATAACTCCAATCACTTTGCCATATGACGTGTGTATATACATATCCCTCTCTGTTCAGTGAATGAGTGGGGGTGGATAAGTTAGAGTTAAGAGGGGCGGGGTGCAGGGGGGCAATTTTTTAGTTTGAGCTTTGGGCTTTTGATTTTGTCAGCAGTGAGTACTCGTGGGCCTACTCTTGTCGGTCTTCATTCAATTAACGTATGACACTGACAATGCGATTAAATTATCATTCATTAAGTCATTTGGAGGCCAGTGTATAATTTGTTGTTTTTCCACAAGCTAATAGATAATTCCAAGGCATTTACTGCTAATTCTTTTACATTTTCTCAACAGCTTTATATTATTTTTTGGACTATTAAAATCGTCAATCCAAAATGTCCCACGAAAAAATGAATAGAATCGATTTATTTAGACAATTTATCCTGTTGAGATATTTTAATAGAATATGTTGTATAGAAGAGGAATATAATTAGTTTTTTCTAAAAAATACTCCTCAAATAATTGCCCATTTACTTTACGAGAGAATTTTATCCTCAAAATGCAATGAATTTATTAATCCGTTCGAAAATCTACGGTATCTCTCAATGAAAATCTGATAACTCGCAATTGCCCAAAATCTGTAGAATTACTATTTATTTACCATGAGAAAAGATTGATGATAAGGGCTCAAGTATCCATCCGCAAATATATCCTCGAAGTAATCAAAATTATCACTCGTTTTACACTCGCCTCCACTCATTATTTAATCGCCGAAGGCTCTTTATCGCTGGACAACTCTTCGAAGTTACTCAACAAAATTGAAAATCGTGAGATCAATAGTTTCGAGGACTAAATCTCGGAGAATTCGATAGGTAGATACCGGCCGTGTCTGCATTACTTAGTAATCTCCACTCACTAATGTCAAAAGTCTACAGAATAAACTGTCGTTTTAAGAGATAAGCTTCTTATCGGCTGCGCTCGTTGACATTGTAAGACCAAGTGTCTACCGTATCACTTGCTATAATTTTTTTTTACAAATTACCAATAATATTTGAAGATAATTTTCTATTCGTAGAGCCCTGAGATGGTTTTTTCGATTTTTTTTATGCTAAAATAAATGTTCAATTTTAGTGATCATTCAAAAAAAACATGGAAATGTTATAATTGTCAATAAAAATAGTACATTTTGATACGATTGCGGAAAAGTGTTTTTCGGCTCGCGCTAGAAACCTCCCACGAGTCTGAAAACACTATCCCCATGAGTGTCTAACCATATTTGATGACACAATGTGTGTAAAGCGAAGGTTCGTGCGTAAAATGCAGGGTTCACTTTATGCAGGGGAATGTCAAAAAATAATAATGTAACAATGGAGTACCACAAAACTTCAAAAAAATGGTCGACGTATTCTATAAAAAAAGATATAAAATTCTCCTTAAATCGTGTTACCACTCGACTATAAATTCCCAAATCTCAATGATAAAACGATAACAATAACCCACTAATTCGTTTCAATACGAAATAATAACGATATCTTCCACAGAAAGATAATGGCAAAACGATAATTTCTCTCAGCACGAAAAAATACCATAATCTTCCAAAGAACGTTCCTCTCTTCACAACAACGAGTGCATCCATGACATATTTCTCCAGAGCCCCAGGTCACGTGACACCTGAGCCCAGTGGGCCTGAGCTGAACCCCAGTCTCACTAGAATACATCGAGTCCCATTAAACACCAGAAAATGTCGACCGTTTAACGTCAACAATTACCAAGTGGCTCCCACCCTTCCCCAAAAGTTATCGGATTTGTCAACGATCCACTCCCAGAGTGGCAGCAGCACGTGCCAGAACCTCCACCAGACTCCAGCCATAAAAAAATCGACGTTGAACTTGGTAAAATTATAACTCCCCCTGTCTCTCTATTTTAATTATCACTCCTACTAGTTTCAATCCAAGTGACAGCTGGTGATAACCTTCAAAGGGCGCTTGTGAATTTCACTGAGGAGTCTGAGAGTTAATGTCACAGCAATTATGGTTTAGGACGCAACTAATGGACTTTCTAGAGCGCCACTGTTCATTTTTGGGGATAAAAATACCAGTGGCGTAAAATTAGAAAAGAATTTCGATGTACCAGTCTCGACCTTCAACCCAGGGGGGACGATTGCTCAATGATCGGTGGACATGCAACGATTTAGATACATCTGGAGTGATAAATAATGGAGGATAATTCAAGAATAGATACATAAAAAATCCATTTTAAAACAGTATTTTTTTCTAGTGTTGAAAAAGTGACGCAATAGCTGGATATAATTCCACATTCGGGTCTTCAGAACGTTCTTTTGAACTAATATGAATATTTAGAAGGAGTCCATAAAAAATCCTGATGTTTTAGCAAGAAATACTGCTAACAAAATTTCTTATCAGTTCTGATGATTTTTTAATACGTACGCGTTTAGATGACCTGTAGATTGCAGACGGTATTCCGCCCCCGAGATTTTGGGGCACTGCACCTATATCGCCTACGTAGAATATTGGACGGCTAGTGCTCCGTAGATCCTGGAATATTGACAAAAAAAAATGTATTTTCACAATTTTGTTTTTGCTCCAAAAACGTCTATTCTTAGTCCACTCCGAAAATTTCGGGTAACGGATAAAAATAAAATTAATATATAAATGAAAATAAAAATAAATTCTAACAAATAATGAATATTAATAACAAACAAATAGATAAATCATTTTATTACACCTGGCTCAATTCAGGTGAGTACGGATGGACTAAATATTCAATAAATTACCTGATACCCATGTTCCAATTCAGTGTACGACATGTCCGGAGAGCTCTCATTGATAATCCCAAGATTTGGACGATTTTACACTAAAGGTTCGATCTCCTCAGATTTTTTGTTTACTCTCTCCCTGGGAGTACCAATACATTCAAAAAGATTTCTTAGTCACTGTTTCAAACGTTTGAACAGAAAATACTGAATAAAATAGTCGTAATTAAGGGGAAATTGGCCGATTAATTATTTATTTTACTTGTCAATTCGTGATCAAAAATCATGACGAGTGAAATTTTTAATTGAATATTTGAACAAGTTCCCATCGAATACATTCTATTGTCGTTGCGGAGATTTTCGGCTAATCAATACAAGGTATTTCGTCACAAGTACCTAACGTCACTCACCCAACGATATTAACCTGCCTTAAATTGAAGATTTTCTCGATTCTCCCCGGAATAATCTCAGCAGAATCGAGATTTCGATTGTAACCACAAACTTTGGTATTGTTGTTTATTTTTAAATAATTTTGGAGCACACTTGTCACTCGACGGACATATTGACAAAACACATGGGCAAGGGCGACGGTGCAGACCTCCCGTGTCGCTTCACTGAAGTACCTGAAATCACTGGTGAAGCGGTAAAAGCGGTTTCAGTTTCACTTGACCTGTCTCATGCCAGAGTTTTTGACAAATCAATCAGAAACAAAGGGAGCTTTCGAATTTTTCACAAGAACATTTTTCATAGTTCATAATTCTCTCTACAAAAAAGGTCTTGACATAAATTTTGATATTCCCCTTAAATTCCTAGATATTCATTAAAAATTACGAATAGTTCAAATTGATTTGCATATTTTCCACTTCACTCCTGAATTCAATTCAAATTTTCGTAAAAACTACAAAAATGCAGCGGGAAAAAAATTGTTAAATTTTCTATTCATACCATATTTTCGTCAAAAAAAGTAATTATCAAAAACAGGCATTTAATCCAGCATTTTACATGAAAATGGAGTTTGGAATTACATATTAAAATTTAACAATTCCTCCTCAAACAAACAATAGTATGTAAATAATAATAATAATAATAATAATAATAAAATGCGAGTTCAGCCGCAACATTATTCTCAATGTCATTTTCTCCCAACTCCGTCATCATCATGATGTGCGATAGCGGAAGCAAGAATATACGTTGGAATTTCCGACGTTGCCACTGATGGCTACAGCAGTCACACGACGGCCTATCATTAAAAAAATACTAAATAAATAATTCTATAGATTAATAACCCACCCCCATCGAAGTTAGATATGATATAAATAATTATTACTGGCGAATAATTTTTTTTCTCAACGCTAAACTGATATTTCGTCGCTCACTCAACTCATGAAGAGCTCGTCAATGTCACATCAACTCCAGTGGAGACTTTCATGTAGAGGAAGATTCTTCAGCCAACACAGCCTCGGGCGAAACTCATCGAATACAAATACAATTGGTGAATGCTCTACAATAAACTAGAACTTGAATAAAAGCGCAATAAAAAGTTTTTAAAGAAAAAAAAATGAAACATATGGCGGACTCTGGAAAGTAGGAAATACGAAGCCTTGGTTAGACAACGAAGTACTGAACAGAAAATACATCGGAATGATCAATAGATTGAGGAGAAATCGTATTTCCACAAGACATTACCTCGGGAAGATTAAAAGAAGAGAGGACAGCAGCCCATACGGCTAAGCCACGTAAGACACCAATCACATCTGATTCTGTATTCTCACGAAAACAGAATCAGAAAAACTTGAACATTTTCCACAGTCAGAGAAAAAAATCCATCAACCTGGGAACCAAGAAGCTTATCCTTCAATTCCCCCAATTCATTGTTGACACCAAAAATACCTGGGATCTCACCCACTCGAACTTGGTAACTTAAAAACCGCGCCCACCAAGGAAGGTGGCGGCGCGCGCCGAATGACAACTAGAAGAGAGAGAGGGAAAACCCTAGCTTGAAGTTGGCTGAGTTACCGACGGTATTACACACAGGCCAGAGGCCCACAAGGAGAAGCAGAAGAAGAAAGAAATTCGTTCGACAAACGGTATACTCCAGACATTATTCACCCTTTCCCTTCGCCCTTTTCCATGACGAGTGCATAATAATTGTTTCTCCAGAGATGAATCCTTTTACCCCCATAATTTTGTTCAGCCAAGGAAAAGATATTTCGAGTCATTAAAATCGTTACGAAGTGCATTCGAAACAGTGAAGATATTCAATAACTATAAATGACAAATAATTAATAAACATCATTACTAAATGAGTAATGAATATACTTATTGAATAATTAATAAATAATTATTTGTGGCAGAATGAGCCTTTGATTGAGTGAATAGAGCAAATCGTAAAATTATTTTCACTCGAAATCGCAGACTTTGATGAGTTGACAATTCCGATAACTATTGATGAGGTCAATTACTCTGAGAGTAACTTGAATTGCAAATAAACTTGTACGATTATTTATTGATTTTATTTTTATTTATATTAAATAGGGATGAACGGATTTTTTGGAGGGAGACAATGGAAAATAATTTGAGAGAATTGTAAAGGGTTTTGGGGTTTTTTTTCAGTGAAAAAGGGAATACTATTCTTTTATCGGGCTTTTTAGAAGCGAGTGCACCATGACCACCGTTGGAAAAGGTCGAGGCTGGGGTAGAAATACTGAGGAACCGGGACTGAGAAGACCCGGACCACCCCCCGGGCCCAGAGACGAATTAATCGAGAGAATTCGAGGGATTGATATCACTGATGTTTCTGCCATCAAAGAATCATCAAGTCCAGCTGCTGAAATACTGCCAAATAGGCAAAATCTGACGTGAGAATATTTCCAGAACATGATTTTCTTACAGACTCTTGTTGCTTTAGTCGACTCTAAGAACTGATGTTACGATTTGTTTATCTATTTATTACTTTTTTATTGACCAGGAATATCTCCAAACTTTATAATGAAGCCCTGGAGGACAGGAGCTTTATCTCCAATCTACTGGCGATTTTTCATAATCCTAGCAATAATTTTCCGGCTTTTTTGACCCTGTTGCAGCCTGATTATGAGAGTAAGACAATAAAAAAAAATATTGATTGAAACATAAGTTATTATTAAGATTATTATTATTAAGAGGATATTGAACTTGGCATTTGTTTCAGGGCGTGAAAATTTCTCGAAAAATTCACCCTCTAAATTCCTAAATTTTGTGTATCTCATGGGAGAAATTCTCCAACGGCCTTCCACTTTCCTTTCCGGCCCCATGTACACTGTCTTTACATCTGCAGTCGTCGATTTATGCGAAATTTTACTGGAGTCCGCCGAAGAGGATGAAATCACAGTTGTCATGAGTCAGGTAAATTTTTCTCCATCTTTTTAAATATATTTTTCAAAAAATAAGAATATTATCTTAAAAGTAATAATTATAATTTCAAAATAAAAAAAATGACATTGGATGTTTTTCATTATGAAAAAAATTAACATTAATTAAGGTAATTGAATGTACAATTGAATTTACAAGTTTAATGTTAAAAAATGATTTTGCTCTGCCTCTGGTGTTTTTAGATTTGGCTCAACGGAGAAAGATTGAATGCAGCTCAACCAAAGGAGTTATTAGAATTGATGAATAATGTCAAGAGTGTTCTGATATCAAGAAACTTGAGTACTCGATCAAGAGCAATGCTCCTGTACTCAATCGAAATAGCCCACAACAATTACTCGACATCGCTGGACGCCACTCTCCAAAAATTCTACGAAACGCATTTAAATAAGGAGACGATGGATGAGTTGATCGATCGGCGAAATTTGGCATCGACATTTGAGGCGAAAATTTCGGAAGCTAAAATTCCGGAACTTAAAATTCCCGAGAAACGTGAGTAAATAAATTATCGTAACTGGATATTTTTTTATTCTCGTTTAGAATATTTTTTATTCTCATTTTGAATATTTTATCGTAATATCAGGAGACAGTTGTTCTTTTGCAAACGTGAATCAGCGAAAATATCTCAATTGATTTATTTATTTTAAAACCATTGAAATTGGAAAAATTAAACTATTCATAGGAATATCAATTCTAGTGAGAAACAATGCCCATAAATTGGTGATAATAAAATGGTTGCTAGGCAGAAAAATATAATTGAATTTTGTTGACAGAATCCCCCCCTCGTTTTGCCTCCGCCAACCCCAAAAAAATCGAGGATAAGGAGCTCCAAAAGCATCTGCAGCCCAACCTAGGGCGTCCCCGAGCGATTCGAGGCTCCGGAGTCAACGGAAGTCGTGACGAGGAGAAAAAAAATCCTAAGAAGTCAGACGGAAGAAAGGGATGGGGTCATGACGATCGATTCGAGAAAGACTATTAAAAGACACGAGATTTTAATACATGACGCACCTTTGAAATGTCTTCAATCTGAAAAATTGATTTTCCGTTCATTATTGTCATGTACAATTACATAATAATGCATTGTAATGCATACATGTACAATTACATGTACAATTGCATAATTACTGAGTCGATCGCGACTTCAATAAATTAATTTTTTATTCCACAATTAACAATAGTTCTGAGATTAATGGTCATTAGCCCTCTTTAATGATATTTGTTTTATGCATTTCATAGTTTGACTTTCGAATGAGAGCATTCTTTTTCGATTGCAAGAAGTACTTAAAAATAGATGCAATTCAAAATTAAACAATTGGATGAATGAAATTTGAGGAATGAGGTAGCAAAAAAATTGTAATATATGAATATTTCTCCACTCACTCAATTCGTCCAATTGATCTAAATAAATTGGATTTTTCGAGACTCGACTCAAGTCTATTTTTAATAAAATAGAATTACTAAAATAAAAACGAAAAGATCGAGAACTTCAATTTGTAACTTTTATTCTTCCCACTTTTTACCCTCAAAATTATTAAAAAAATAATTATGGAAAAAAATTATTTACAATCGTAACACATGTTCCCACAACTTGGGCGGTTTGAGTATTCATTAATGGCTAGGCAGAAGAGAGAAAAATATTCAATAAGGAAATCGAAACGCGAACGGCATACGTGACACGATTGGAAACTGCTCAATAATTAGACGGCTATTTCTTTAAATACATTTTCATTGTTGTCCTCTCACTTTCTGGCCAGTTGTACGCATTTTCTCCTTTCGACTGGACAATTTCTAAATTCAATAGTGCCAACAAATGCCGTAGATGAATATAAATAATCTAGTGTAAAAAAAATATTTAAAAAAATATATATTTTAGTCTAATTCTATAAAAATAATCTGAAAGAAATTAGAGTTCCAATTAATTATTTCGAATTGAATAGTCTAATTAACAAATAGGACACAAATCGAAATTGTTGAATTATTATTATTGTTTTTTAATTTCTTTTTTTTTTGTCTTTTCTATGTTTCTTGATAATTATTTTCTGTCAGTTGTTAAAATGTACCTCCAGCGATTTCATTCAATTACGATACGGGAAAAAAATACAGATTGTTCCATCATTCTGTCGTAACGCGCAAACCAAGTCACACGTTATCCAAAATAGACAGTGTCACTAAATTGAAAAATAATATATCAGATGATTAGTAAAATTATTAAAGTCAATAATTCATCCAAAAAATCAATAAAAACTTAAACTTTGATGCTCAACATTAAAAACTGGTGAATGAATTTTTAAAGTGATAATCCACAGTCAAATAAATACCAAATACAAGAACTCAGTGACAGCTAATTATGGTGAGAAAATTAAATTTATAAATAGTGGAAAGATACTTTTCCAATTACCATCATAAATTTAAAAAAATTGTTCTCATTTTTATGCGCAGTGGGAGGTAATCGGCCTCGTTTCCCGAATTTTTTTCGTGATTCTGGTGATTATTTCCGGGATCTACAGATTGAAAAATTATCTCCGAGCGGTTAAATTAGCTTTAACACTAAAAGGACCGAAAATTGTTCCATTTTTGGGAAATACCGGGTATCTTGCCGAAGAAGACTGTGAGTAAAATTAAAGATTTATCGAGGAGTATTTCTCATCATACGGGAGACAATAAATTTTTCATAATAATCTTGTTTGTAGAGCGACCCAAAAGCTATAAAAAAATCATTGATAAAAATTTAACCATCCGCCTTACACTTCGAGATATTCTTGAAAAGACGATCGATCCTCAGAGTGAAATTGAAGTGAAATAATTGGCAAATGTCCACAAAATGAAGGACTTCATAAGAGGAGTTTCATAATTTTTTTCCCATGATTTTTCTAGTACTTCAAACAATGTCTCACGCTGCTTTCCTCACTTACGGCTCCTTCTTCCGTCTCTGGGTAACAATATTTCCGTTCGTGGTTCTCCTGGAGCCCGATGACATCCAGAAAGTGCTGAGCAGTCCCAAGCACACGGACAAAGTTCTATTCTACAAATTATTGCACAATTTCCTCGGTAAAGGGCTCATCACAAGTGACGTGACAACATGGCGAGTACATCGCAAAATACTCCAACCGATATTCCACGTAAACATTCTTGAGCAATTCGTGAGGTGTTTCAACCGTACAGCAAAGACTTTGGTCAATTCTCTACAGGATTGTAGCGAGCTCGGCATTGATATCACTCGCGCTGTCAACGATTCTGTTTACGAAATCCTCAATGGTAATAACAAAACAATTCAGAAACATTTCTCGACTGATCGTCAAACTCTCTCATTATACGCTAACTAAAATGAATATCTGGTTGTAATGGAAAAAAAAACCCTGAACGATAGCTTGCAAAAATCGTTCATTCTGTAGATAGTGAATGAAAAAAGTTTCAAATAATTTCGAAAGGATAAAAAATTTTAAAAAACATCCAAAAACACGAGCTGACGACTGGTCTCGACGCCACCATCTTTGATCCTCCTCCTCTCCCTTCTGCAAGGGCGTCTCAAATGGCGGAGTATCCACCTCATGTGTTTGAATGTTTATTAAAATTATTATCCCTTGCAGATCGCTCTTTTTTCTGTTAACCGGACATTTCCAAAAATATCAGCAATTTTCCTCCTCAATATCAACCTCGACCCATGTTCCAGAGACGGTTCTAGGAAACACAAACAAATCCGAGATATCGAGCTCACCCTTCCGCAAGGGTCAGCTGCTCTTCGCCTACCGTTTGACCCACCCATGGCTCCTGGTGGACTGGATCTATCGGAGGACCTCCATCGGGAGACGCGAGCAGAGGCACCGGAAGGATCTCTCCCTCGCATGCGAGAGGGTCCTCAAATCCTCGGAAAAATCTAAAAGCGTGTCTCTTCTCGAGCTGATGATAGAGGCTAAGAGGAAGCACAAGGACTTCTCGAATGAGGACGTTATCAACGAGTGTTGCACATTCATGCTGGCGGGACAAGATTCCGTGGGTTCTGCCGTGGCCCTGACCCTCTTCATGCTGTCGAAGCACAAAAAATGGCAGGAGAGTTGTCATCGGGAGCAGACAGCAATTTTTGGAGAAGACCTGAGGAATCCCAGGCTGGAGGACCTGCGGGAGATGCGGTGCCTCGAGATGTGCATCAAGGAAACCCTGAGGATGTATCCGAGCGTTCCTTTCTTCGCCAGGACTCTCGGGGAAGATGTAAAAATCGGTATAATACCCATGTTTCAACGTGATAAATCATGTTATTGTAAAAAATATTCATATCGGATGTCCCTATTGTTGCACAATCTCCATTGAATGCTGACACACGGCTTGCTCAATTCTGATTCCTAGATACAAAATGAAAACCAAAGAATACAGGGGATAATGTTCTTTCAGGAAAGGCGATCATCCCAAAAGGCTGTGGAGTATTAATAATGCCGTACAGCACACACAGGCTTCCCCACCATTACCCGAATCCTCACGAGTTCAATCCAGAGAGGTTCAACTCCGAAAACTCATCTCAGCGACATCCCTACGCGTATCTTCCGTTCAGCGCTGGTCCCAGGAACTGCATCGGTAACAATCAATGCCCATATTTTTCCTCCACAAACCTCATAACGTTAATTCTGAATTGGATACAATTTTCTTTAGGCCACAAATTTGCCCTTTTGGAGATGAAGTCGATTATCAGCGCAGTTTTACGAAAATTTCAACTGGACTTAGTGCCTGGAAGAGAGGAAATTTCACCGAAATTCCGAGTTACCGTGAGGGTGAAGGGAGGAGTGTGGATCAAAGCTCAGGCCAGAGATAATGCTCATTAAAAAATATGTGGACGATTGACTCGATTTATTGAAATAACCATTTTTTATTGATTTTCTTTTCTTTATTCGACCAATAAATTTTTAATAATTAATTCTACCTCAAAAAATACGGTTCGATACTCACGGGAATAGTGTTTTTAGACTCGTGGGATTATATCAATCACCTTCGGCTCGTGCTATAATCCTCCTACAAGCCCAAAAACACTTTTCCGCAATCATATCGAATTATACTATAGAAGTGCTTCGAAAAGATAATTAAAATAAAAATATTTTTATAGTTATTTCTCGTATTTCACTGTCCCATGATATCCCTTTATATATCGTTTTCTATCTAAGGAAAACTAATGAAATTCTATTGTTGTCTTTTCTATAGAATATTCTCGTCGAAGACTTCTGTGTTCTTTTTTCGATTCGACTCAAAATTGATGGGAATCTCAGTAGAAATTCAGGAGATTTTTCGGGGGGATTTGCTTAATTGTCCGTTACATTGTCTGCAATTTTGTACGGACAATCGTAGAAATCTTCAAATAAAAAGGGTGTTCTCCAACTTTTCAATTAGTTCCTTCAAATCCAAAAATCTATACTGTACAGTTGACGATTCTCCCTGCAGTTGCGCCAGTTTCTGACAAGCCATTCCCATCTCAAACACCGCCCAGAAGCGGACCGAAGGAAGTGGAAGTGACTCCTCGAGGTGTACCGAACCCAAACAAACTCTGGATTACAAAAAAACATCATCTCCCTGAGGACAAAGGCGCCTGAATCATCCATTAACCAGTGAAAAAAAACCAGAGAAATCAGTGAAGTGAGTTGATGACAGATCAATACTCCAGTTTGAAGTTCTATTTTTGTCCGGTGTAAAGGTTATGTGAGCCTCCCCAACGATTCCGTGACCCCCAGGAGTTCCAGTCCTTTGCTCAAGCGAAGTGAAAAAAATTGTCAGAAAAACCTCGTCAGGACTTATTCGAAAAAAATGAGCAAAAAGAAGAATATGGCCATTGACTTTCAGGACAACATGATCCTCCTGACGAGAAAGTATTTGAAGAGGAAAATTCTATGCCCCGAGACGAAGTTCCGGCATCACGGGAAGGAGCGACAGAACATCCTGGACTTGTTGAAGAGGACCGTTGAAGCAGGTGAAGATGATTTAATCATTTACATTAAGTGGATGTCAAAAAATATTTCTCCTTGAGAGCCTCCCTCTCCTCCTCGCCAGTTTCCCAAAAATAAATAGAAAATAAATTAAGCTGATACTTTTTACTTTTAAACAATGTGTTATGCAATTGTCTTAATTTTGATGATCTGCATACAGAATTAAAATGAGTTGATTTACGAGGAATATTCCCATAATCCAAGAGATAAATTGTTCACTTGGTATTGATGATGAATGATAAAGAAAAATATTTTGATTATTTTTCTAGGAGAGAGTAATTCAGCTCTACTGATTGGCCCTCGCGGGAGTGGCAAGACAACCCTGATAAACTCAGTCCTGAAGGAGCTCTCAGTCTCGAAATCCTTCAAAGAGAATGCTCTCATTGTGAACCTTCATGGACTGGTCCATACGGACGATCGTCTTGCTTTGAAAGATGCCACGAGGCAGATGCAGCTGGAGAACGTCGTGGGGGACAAAGTCTTCGGGACCTTCGCTGAAAACCTGTCCTTCCTCCTGGATTGCCTGAAATCAGGTGAGAAGAAAATACGAGGCAGAGTGAGAAATAACACTCTTCAATCCGTCTGCAAACTCGATAACCACTGTTTTTCTAGATAAATGGTAAATGTATTTTTTACAGAAAATTAAATTTGCAACAAAACATGTCTTTTCACACCTTTAGATAAATCCAGTGGTTTCGAAGTTATTCGGAGAAGAAAAAAGCTGAAACATTTCTCATAATTTTCCTAACTTATCCAAATCATGTTTTAATGATTGCAGTTTTTCACTTCCCCAAATTGTTTTTTTAGGTGATAAGAAGCGAACGAAACCCTGCATCTTCATTCTCGATGAATTCGACCTCTTCTGCGCCCACCAGAACCAGACCCTCCTCTATAATCTCTTCGATGTGGCCCAGTCCGCCCAAGCCCCCATCTGCGTTCTCGGGATTACCTGTAGACTTGACGTGATAGAACTCCTGGAGAAAAGGGTGAAATCGAGATTCTCCCACAGACAGATATTCCTCTTCCCCGGGGAGAACTCTGGGAGTGAGCAGCCAACAACGGCTTTCGACGATCGTCTGGAGCTCTTCAAGGATCTCCTGAGCATTCCAGATGATGAGAATGTCAACAGAATCGAGGAAACGTACGAGGACTGTATTATTGATCCCCAGTTTGGAGGAATGTGGAATGATTACGTGGAAAATCTCGTAAATAATGTCACCATGGTCAATCTTCTGAAGCGGATGTACCAGGTTGACGTCAGTGAACGGAGTTTTAGGAATTTCCTGGCTGTCGCTGTGGGGACACTCGATGAAAAGCACCAGAGGCTTGAGGTAAATCAATTGGGGGGGAGTGGTGCGGGTCCAGAAGTGTTTGACACTTCAAATTATACCGTCAACGTCGAGCCAACCTTGCGCCGACAGTGATGACTGTATGAATTTATACAATGTCCAAATATTTCAGTAGTTTCCGTTACTCTCCTTATATTTAGATATAAATTAATGATTTAGCAGCAGTAAAAATTGAGTTATTTTTCAGGTCAACGACTTTGTTGAAGCAAGTAAAATGTTCACCAGGGATGACAAAGTCGCAATGTTAGAGGGACTCTCCGTCTTGGAGATGAGTTTGGTAACTATCTTATGAATCCTAAATATTTATCTCTTAAATAAATCAAACTTCAATGATTTATTTCTTGTAGAACTTGGACGCTTCTGTATCTTCTACGAGCCCATATTGATTTGACCCCTTATTTTTAGATTATCGCAATGAAACATGAGACTGAAATTTACGACGGCGAGCCCTTGAATTTCGAGACTGTCTTGAATCGATACAATAAATTCGCGAATCAGACATCTTCGATTCAAACTGTACAGCGACCAGTGATAATGAAAGCATTTGAACATATTAAGGTAAATAGATACTTTTTTTCAAAAACAAAAAAAAAATCCTGGAGATGGAGATTATAAGATGCTATTTTGTCGAAAGCAAGGCGTTAAAATGCAATTTGATGATTTCACTTTGTTCTTCTCAAAGAATTTAGAACTACTGGCCCCAGTGAATGCAACAGCGAGGACAGAAAAAGAGTACCAGTACTTCAAATTCCTCCTGAGTCCCCAGCAAGTTCTAGAGGCAGTGAAAAATTACGTCGGACTGCCCACCGAAATTGTCCAGTGGACAACAAATAGCCTCCAATAAATTAGCCCTCCTCCCCTGGTCTCAGGGATAGAAACATCTGAAATCAGGTTCATGTGCCATTATATAAAAAAAAAACACTTCATTACAGTTAATTGGAGTAATAACTTAACCAGTAATTAGATTAGTTAAAAATAAAGTAAAGTTCGAAAAAAATCGCATTAAGAGTGCCACGAGAGTTGAGTTGAATAACTAAAAAAATTAGGGATAATTATAATAATTGAGTATTGATGATATTGATAGGGTAAATCTGTGTTCATCTTGCTCACGAGTTTAATGTTTTCGTAGTGGAATTGATGGAGAAGAGACTACGAGGCAGAGTTAAAAGTAATTATTTCTAATTTCTCTGATATCTCGCAAACCGTTGGGTTTACGGAGAAATTGTTTAGTATGATTTTTATAGAGAATTAAATTTTTCAAAAAGAAGGATTTCTGAGATTTTTCGATAAACCCAGTGGTTTCCGTGATTTTCTCCGAGTTATCATGTTTTTAATGGCCCAATTTCCGGCTGTTTCATTACTGATTTCTATTTTTATTAATTAATTGAAGTTCATAGATCAGTTTTTCAAATTTGAAGTCTTTTACACTTTAGTCCAATTGATTATTGCTTATGAATTATTGAATCAATTAGTACAATTTTGTAGATAAGTCAAGTCGTGAACATATCTTCATCGCCTGCATTTATTTAAATTGCATTATTATCAATTATTATACATTTAACTATTTATTGATTATTTATTGGAGAGAGCAATCTCAGTAATTTTAGGGTAATTAATCATTCGAAAGATTAATGTAGAACTCTCGATAGCAATCGAAGGAGATAATTAAAGATATTCCATTTTTTATCGATTGATAGAACAATTGAATCGAATGTAAATAATAAAATAATTCGAGGTTTCTTTTTAATCTTCATAATTGAAGTTGAAGAATTTTTTTAGCAATTAAAAAAAGTAATGTTGTGAAAATTGAGATAATTTGTTGAAAAAGCCATTATTTCTGGTTTATTAACGATTTTTCGTGTAGAGGAACTGTAAAACGTCCGTTGCAATTCGTCCGAAATTTAAGAAAAATTATAAAATGGAATAAACAGTACAATAATTATGTCCTCAGCAGTCAATTTGGCAACGAAAATTGGAATGGAGAAATAATTGTATTGCTATTTGTAAACAAGATTGAATCATTTAATCATGTAATATGTATGCGAAAGACAAATTCATTGGGTCTGTTTGTACATTTCTAATAAATTTCAGAGTGAAGAGTCAAATTTTCCACATTTAATTCTTCGATTCTACTTCTAATGACAGTTTTTCAAAATCAATATTTATCATTTTTGTTCAATTATGCCAGGCCACAGGAGCAAGTACACTGATGTTTCCTGTTGGTGTCTCCATACTCCTGAAGACCACAGCTTCTTTTTTCTTCTTTTTAACGCGCATGACTGTCAATAACTTATTCAATTTCTTGATTTTTATATATTTTTCTAAGTAGGAGTCGTGGCCCGGATTCAGGCCCACTGATGGCAACTCCCGGAGCATACTGTGCTTAGAGAAGGGTTTGAGAGCTGACAATGCTCTACTAACTCCAATCTAAAAATCATAAAATTCATTTTTTCATTTTTAATCCAACTTTATTATTAATTTCAATTAATGAAACGTACCTTCGTGTGTTTCACCTGGTGCTCAACTAGATCAGCTCCAAGGAGTTCCTCATGTTGAGTCATACGAATAGGAATGATAAAATTGACAAACTGTAACAAATAAAAAAATCAAATATTAATACGACAGTGAAAACTAATGGAATAATACCTTTCGCCTTGATAAAGAGCCCATTATCTCTATAAGGAATGAATTTATGAAAAAATGTACATAAATATGAACCGAAGGGAAATTAATAGTAAAAAAAAAATCTTATATATTTCGGTAAAGCTGCTTGCTACTGCATTTATAATTATGGCCTAAAAAAAGAAAACAAACGGGAAAAAATTGAAGGGCTTGTGATTTAAATTTTCACCCAGAGGAGGATCATTGATGTGATGAATGACCAGGCACTCAGACAGATGACCGTGATACACTGAATGCCAAGGAGATACCAGCCGCCGCCCTTGAAGAGCCCACTCCGACCACTGGTAGTGTCCAGAGGCCAAGGATTATCCGCGAAGAAACCGATGCAGATGATTCCCCAAGCTCCAGCAACACCTGATTATAAACAAAATTCTCACAAACTCAATATAATTTGTGGATTAAAATTAGCCTACAACAGTGGTGGTAAAAATGATATTGGAATTTCATTCAGGTGGGGATCAAATTTAAGCTGAGAGAAAATTCCGGCCGAGGTCACATGATAAAATTTTGCCGTGTAATAATTGATGGTATACTGACCATGAGTAGCAAAAGCTCCGACAGGATCGTCGATCTTCAATCGGTCCACCAGTGGCATCATGACGCAGGTGCAGAAGCCCCCAATCATACCCACACAGACAGCCTCCCAGGTTCGAAACAGAAAACACCCCCCCGTCACCGCCACCAAGGATCCAAGAATTCCGTTGATCTGGCTGAGGATGTCAATGCCCTTGGGATTTGTCAAGCTAAACCCGAGGCCCACTAAGCCTCCACCCATGCTGGCCATCATGGTGGAAACGGCAGCCCTCGCTGCGTACTTCCACTTATCCCCGGTTACACCGTATGTTGAGCCACTATTGAAGGCTAGCCATCCCCACCATAAGACGAAAAGGCCCAGGATGGCGTTGACCGGACTGCCCAGAGGCAGTGCGTCGTAGCCGTGGTCGTACCTACCCAATCTGGGGCCCAACATAATCGCGCACGCGAGGGCTGAAACACCACCAACTAGGTGAACAGTCCCTGGGAAAGGAGAAATTCAGGAGTTGTTTTGTCCAACGTTTATCCCGAGGTGATTCAGGCAAAGAAAGTACCCGAAATTGGTTGGCTTCAACTTAATTTGCTGAAGGTAAACTTAAACTTAAGTCGGGGAAAAATCCTTAGTTTCGACTGTTCATATGAAAAATTAGATTTAGATAGTGACTTGAATTCAGGTCACAAAGTAAATTCCGGACGTTGTAACGAAATGACCAAATTCGTTTCTACATCAGTATATTCTCCGTCCCGCCCAGGAATTCTTCTCACCTGATCCAGCGATATCGACAGCTCCTAAGTGATTGAGGAAGCCATGATTTCCCCAGACCCACCCAGCAGGCACACAATAGACGACCGTATTTAGGAAAGAGAAGAGACAGTAGGCCTTGAAGTTACATCTCTCCGCCATGGCCCCGCTGACAATGGTCGTCGCGGTAGTCGCGAAGCTTAACTGGAAGAGGAACGCGGCGCACATCTGCCCCATCAGTTCGTCCGACATCTGTGGGTCCAGGAGATATCCACCACTCCCTATGAACGACTTCGTCAGATCAAGGTTTAATTTTAAATTGAACGTGTTCATCAGATGAAGAGTTAGATTCAGGTTAAATGGGTTAGTCAGGTCAAGGATTAAATTCAGATTAAATGGGTTAGTCAAGTCAAGACTTGAATTCAGGTCTCGAACTATATTTTACTTGGAAAATGAATTTTCGCAGATGTCTCAATTCAGGTCAGAATTAACACCAGTACCTATGAAGGGGTTCGTTGGGGCATTTAGGCCGAAACTCATCCCGTAACCAAATGCCCAGTACGTCAGGCCCCCCAGCGATATGTCGACCACGTTCTTCATCATGATGTTGACCTCGTTCTTCAGGGAGACACAACCGGACTCCAGCATTCCGAAACCCGTCTGCATCGTGAAGATTATGAAGGAACTCGAGACAATCCAAGTACTGTCCTCCATTGTTATTGCAAACGGCGAGGAAATAAAGTGATCGCTCTTGTTTGTCACATTTGGGGTCGGAATCTCCATTTTTTTCAGTTTACCGTTTCTCGCAATTACTGGAGACTTTTATTTTTTATTTTTGGAACCTACAAATTATTTTTCGATAAAGTATGTTCTACTTTGTTGGAACCCCTGATAATATGGTCTTTCCCAATGAAATCATTTCATAAACTGCGGTTGAGGACATTTCCAAGCTCTCCCATCAGAAAAAAAATACCCAGAAAGTTGAACGAAAACAAATAAATTATTCAAGGATACCACGTGGACACCACAAAGGGAATACCTGAGGAGACAATGGGCACCAGTAAATCACGTAATCCCTCATTCTTTCTTCTCTTTATCCTTTTTTTGTCATTTTATTGGCGTTTACATCGATTAATTGATTCCTATCACACAATCAAGACTCCACTGGATTAATAGAATTTATCAATATATTTATTTTACGCAATTTCTCCTCCACTCCTCTCATGATTACTTTGTTATCATTCCATGATTACTTGCAAAAGAATTCCATACAGAATTTTGATCAAATTATCAATCGAATGATCGCCGTTTTTTTTATCAACTAAATTATAACATTATATTTATTGAAAATACAAGTAGCAACACTAGCCTAATAGTGAAATAAAAATTATCACGCCCTTTTTTTTTATAATTATTTTTTCATTATTTTTTTTTCTGTTTTTAAAATTATTTTATCCTGGGACGACTGCACCCATAAATTCAGATACATTCTACTCATTTCCCTCTTAATAATCTGTAAAAATCTTGATCTATTCATTTCATTTAATCATTCTCATAATTTTTACTCCTTCGACTGCGAAGGCATTTCAGTTTCCAATTAATTTGAACTAAATAATTCAATTAATCAATAATATCTAATTAATTCTGAATTGCCAGTTTTTCCTCGATTAAATGGAATTTATAAAAAATAAATTCCGGGCATTAGTTGAACAACATATTCATCAATTAATTAATTATTTTATTTCATCATTTATTGAGGTAAAATACTTATCAACAGAATTTAATGAGTGACGGAGAAATAAGCTCGAGTGATTGAAGAATTAATTCTCGATGAAGATGAGTAGAGACTAGAGATAGAAATTTCGAGACCGAAAAATTATTGAAAAGTGAATCAATTTTTTTTTTGTGAAACTATTTTAACTTAATTTTTTCTTTTATTTCAATGGAATAGTTTTACTTTGGGCAGTTGAAAAATGCCAACGAAGCTTCTGATCCTACTGAGACTACAATCTTTTAATTTTTAGTTTTGTCACTCATTTTTCGAAATTTTCTGATTCTAGATTATTCTCAAAAACCTTTTTTTGGAGATTTTTTTCTCGCTCGTGGAAATATGGTGCGTCATGATGGGTTGCTCGGGATCTAATGTCCATACACGTTCTCATCACTGTATGCTATGTAGAGGAAGCAATCCTCCTCATGATGCTCCTGGAGAGAATAATTTTCTCTTACCTTTATTTTACTTCCTTTTGTTTTATTGATTGAGAATTTTTTTTTCACTCCAAAAATATGCAGTTTGTTCGAATGCAATTAATTTTAAATGAATAATAAATTTATGAAAAAAATTGCGTATTTTATTGGGTAGTGAATTTACTAGAGCCTCTTGGCATTTGTAATATTGACATAAAAAAAAACCTTCCTCCACATACCGAGACCATGGAAAAATGCCAAAATTGCCCCATTCATCGAAAATAACTTGAGGACATTGATATTACCTGGTAGAGCGAGCCCATGGTAGCACTTGTGGGTGGAATGATGTTGTTTACGAAGAAGAAGAGCGCATCCTCGGGACGGAGATGTATGCGTTTGCGAATCAAGAAGTAGAACTGACCTACCGTGAGATCAGAGGGAACCAGGTACTTCTGCTTGTCCAGATCACTGATCTTGGCCTTTGGTGCTTTCTCGACGATCACCTAGGCAAATATTTCATACATATATGCATATATGTTTGCAATTATTTCCGGAGTCAAGCAAGACTTTACTCCTTCAAAGAAAATTTGAATAAATAAAAATTGATCTAATTTTCTCAATTATTCTATCGTTTTCAATGTGCATTTAATACTGTATATTTTAATTAATTTATAAATAAATTTTCAAGCGAATCAAATTTTTTAGAACATTTTTATTCAATTTTTTTGTTTCCTTTTAATTTGTCAAGAAAGATAACGGTATCCCTTGATTTTTAGAGAGGAAATTGATTGACAACTGCTATAAAATATGTCTATCTCTTCCAACTCAACAAAAAAAGTCTTTATTTCTCCACTTGACATGACGAAACGCGTAAACACGACCGTTTCACCTTGTGTTTATTCCCTCCTACGACGTAGAACCCCCCCTCCCCCCGCCCGAACTCCCCCTGCGGACCCCTCTGTAAACTCTATCGAAAAAGAGCTTCTGCAAAATCCCAAAACTTCCCAATTTGTGGAAAAATCATCAAAAATTGACAGACGACTTGCACAAAAAAAGTCTGATAATCCCAGACTATTGCTTGGAGTCCATTTGTGTCGTCATCCTCAACTGAAAACTCCCAACTCACGATTTTTCCTTAGGATTTTCCACAGATATCCCAGGAAGATCCAAGAGAAATCCCCCCCTCAAACTTTTGACGAAGAAAAAGAGAAAAAAAATATTGTGATTTTTTTTTGACTTACTGGGACCCTATCGGGGTATTTTCGTCGAATTTTCTCGCCTTCGGCCTTTCGTTTCTCGAAGGGATGCTCCTCCTTGTACTGGAACTTCATATTTCTCACGTCAAAACGAGGAAAAGTCAGGTATTCAGCTGTTCTGATTTTTATATTCTTAACGAATTCTTAAGGGTTGTGACGTATTTTCGCGACGATTTTTGGAGGTAAATAAAGAAATTGGAGTTTTGGTTTTACTGATACGTTCACTTGACGACTGAAAAACTCGGCGGACATCTGCATCTGTCATAACATCGGGCTGCGCATGCGTGTTTTTCGATCCTACGCATTGGGAAGTAGTTCCCTTTTTCTCTCCATTAATTGAAGACAATGAGAATCGTATTTTGTATTTTTGTTTGAAGAAAAATAGAAATTTATCCTTTTTTTCGGGGACTTTTGGGGATTCAAGTTCAAACGACGAGAGTTTTGCGGGCTTTTGGGGCCTATCAAGTCCTGTCTCACTGAATTTTGATGTTTCGAAGTGGGGGGAGGCACGTGATGTTGACTCACATTTTTTTCTCAGAAAGAACTGAATTCTTTGTTTTCAAAAAATATTTGCGGAATATGCAGAATAGGTACAACATCTTCAATTATATTGTAATTTTTTGTAATGAATTTTATTGTAATTGTTAAGCAATAACCCAAACTCCGCTTGGTTTGGTTTATTGCTTAAAAACTGACGAGAATTCCTTTTTACCGACTCATTGAACATAACCTCGCGTCGGCTAATACTCCGACCTCCACCAGAGATCTGAATGGAGAATCCTAGCCAGTGGATTGTGTTAACAATCGAATAATTGAATGGAGTAATAACTATTTGGCAACTGTTGAAGACACTGAAGAAGCTGATTATTCACCCCATAAAAATAAAAAAAAATCAAAGGACTTACTGGACATTTTTTGCACAGATTAAGAACTATCCGGAGTCGCTTTCAGTGTCAGTTAACGCGGATATTATCTATTGAATTATTTTTTAAGCATTGTCAGGAAAATTGAGGATGGCTAATCGATTGGCATGGTTCCTCACACCTGCAGGAAAAAGATTCGCTTCTATATCAGCAACTGTTGCTTCTTGTGGAGTCGCTCTTGCGGCATGGGTGCCACATACAATTCTTCTGGACAAATATCGTGATCTCGTTGAGTTAAGAAAGTGAGTTAAAACAATTATTTAAGTTAAATTACCTAAATGTATATGAAAATTGTTGATTTTTTAAATTTATTTTAACACTAATAATCCTTCTCACAGTTCCTTCAAAAATTTGCCTTTTTTAATTCAATTCTTTCATTGACTATAAATACTATAATTCATGATTTTTTCATAGATTTTTTGTTGAATAATAAATATAAGTATCTCATATTTTACTCCATTAACAAAAAAAGATCTGTAGATAAAAATTGATTGATTAAAAAATTATTCAATATAGATAGGAGAGGAACAGGCAAAACGGGATAGCTGAATTTTCTCCCAACAACCCCCAAAAACTTTAAAAAATCTTTGATTCATCAATCGCATAATTTGCTTCTTTTTTCTTCCTTTACCTAACTTTTTGGAGAATGGGCATTGCACTTTTTTATACACCGACCTCCACCCCGCATCTCATCACTGCCTGGGCATTTTGTCGATCATTCCCAACGCCATGTGAAAAAGCTGGGAATTCTCGTTCAGAAATTGCATTGAGGCGTTTCAATTATTCAACAGTTAAAAAAAACGAACGAAAGAAATCTTGAATGAATTAGTAAAAAATATTTTGATATATTTTTCATTTTTCAATTTGTTTTTCCGCAAGTTAGAAGGTTGATAGACATTTCTGATGATGTTCAATACCTCGCACATTTTCATGTACCCCGTTTTGCCCTTGTGAACCAAATTACGTGGATTTAGTGAAAAATGATTCATAATGATAATATTTGAGGCTGAACTAATGATATAGAAAGATAAATTTATTCCTTGAACATGTGTAAAAAGATGGACCCACTTTGCCAGCCCCCCTATATAGTATTTTTTATTATATATGTGAATAAAGATCTGTCAACTTTGTTAAAACTATTACAACAATTTGACAATCTAAATAATCAAATCTTCCTATCCATTTCTTTGTCAATCCTCCAGGGATAGTAAACCCGTGCCAGTTCCATCCAAACTCCAGGCCCTTTTCTCATCAGTCATGGAGGACCTCTCCTTGAACGACTATTACAAAACCATCTCTAAATCCTTCATTGTCTTCGGCTTCGATGTTTATCACATGGGCTCCTTGAGTAGTCGCTCAGGCACTTACATCGGCCTCCCCATAAACTTCACTTACGACTCCATTTCCTCCATAAATTACAACAACATCTTCTTAAATAACGAGCCTGTCAATTGGAACCGAGAGGATGCCAAGCAACTTCTGGAGTCTCTCGTTCTCTCCGAGAACGCCAAGAGGTACGCAATTGGGAGGGAAATCCTCATCACAGACAACAGTCGCATCATATGGAACTCGTTGCTGTCGGGAGTGTTGACTGGTGGCTGCTATGGATTCGCTAATCACATAAACACAACCGCGAATCTGTACGCGGGGCCTAGGTCTGTCAGGATAATTCTCTATTCCCTAAGTAGTTTGTTTTTCTGGGGCATTTGGGCCCTGCAGAAGGACGGACTGATAAGGTGAGTAATTGAGGTTTTCAAGTGGAATTTTTCAAATCCCACTAGTTTTAATAAATTTATTTAGTATGTTTTTGCTTTATATAAAGTAAACGTATAGGCGTAATAAAATTGTAACATTTATTGAACTAAAAGTTGTTTTAATTGAAAGAGCTGAAAATAATTATTCCCTTTCAATTTGTTTAGGTACTACGAGACCAATGCTGATGAGCATCTAGCCCAATTAGGAGAAAATTACATAAAAGGAGCCATCGAGTACACCGAAAAGGCTCTACAACGTAATAAAGCCTTGAGAACGTTGTTAGGGCCCCAAGGGGCCAGTAAATTCAATGCCGAGGGAGACCCTATCTTCCTCATTCGACAAAAAAATCTACCCCTCACTTGTCGAAAGGAATTCTTCGAGAAGAAACTGACGGAAAAAACAGAAGTGACTGACAAGAAGATTGTGATTAATGCTGTTAATTAGAAAAATAAAATAATGCTATTAAGGCATTTTTGATTTTTTAATTAAAATTGTTGTACAATTACAGGTTTACATATTTACAGTGTTTTTTTTTAGATTTCTTTGCTAGAGTTTTGAAATGTGGGAATCAGTGAAATAATAAATCCATCGTTCGTCAATCAAAATAAGACGAACAATCGATAAATTATGAATTGATCTTCTTACTTTATCGAGAATCCCCCCCATAAACAATTATTAGACGCGAGAGCACAATAAATTCTGCATAAAAAAAACTTAATCTTGCAGTATTTACACAAACATTTAACATAAATTAACAACGTAATCACTGACTGAGTCAATTATAAAGTTAATTAATTGCATCACTGGAGCTTTCGATTGATTATTCACGACTTAAATCCCGACCTTTAGTCTCTATTAATTCGTTAATCTAGGAATGATAAGAGAATCAATGAAAATTCGTGCACCATTTTTTAAATATTTCGGAAACCATTTCTCAAATTCATTCAATATTTGAGGACATGCCAATTTAATTAAGAAATTTGATAATTCTTCGGGTTAAGTTTTATTTTTGCTCCACATTATCGTAATCATAATGTCGTTCTCTTTTTGGAAAATAACGTTCTAATTGTAACCTAAATCCAATGATTTCAAAGAAACTGAGGAAACAAGTGATTTGAAAATTCATCGAGTACTGTAACTCTTTTTAGTTTTCGAATAATAATTTACCTTCTGGCAGTTGGTCTTCATTAAATTTTCATTCAGGGGCGGCTCTTAGGAGAGCCCTAGGGATCCCAAAAGCGTCAGCTTATCCTCTTCCTTCTTAAGAATTTTGTTCGTCTGGTCTTGATCGAATTTCACAACAGCAGCTATCACTCGGGCAAGGACAAGTGTCTCTCGTCCCATCATGTACTCATAGAGGATATTCCTGAGATACTCGATCTCCGTTGAGTCTTCCAAAGCGTCATGCCTTAACTTCACAATCTTCCTGAGTTCAGCTAATTCTCGTCTCTGGCTGACTAGTGTCTGCTGAAGGGAGTGAAATGATCCTGTGTTGGATTGGACTGCGGCCATTGCAACTCTCGACATATTCTCCAATTCCTGTAATCGACGGACAAGTCCTCTAAGTTATTTAAGAAAATACTATTTGATTTGCGTATGACTTGTTTGACAATTTTGTTGCATTAATTTTCATTAATTTGAAAAAACTGAAGTTCCTCTAACAATAATACGTAACAAAAACTTGAATTTTTTCGTTAACTGAATGTTGAAAAAAAAAACAAAGATGAAATAAATTACCTCTTCCTTCTGCTCTACGTTATTCTCCTTCTGAAACCAAGAAAATGCTCAAAGCCACGAAAACTCAAAAAAAATCAATAATCCCGGCTAATTTGATATTTTTCCATTTTCAGTTCTTCATTTGATAAATTGTTTGTAAAAGATTAAAAAATATTCAGCTATTTACAAAAATAATTATCCTCGGAAACACTGTTAAACTATTTCATTATTTAAAATAGGATTTTAGAAAAATAACAAAAATCGAATACCAAATAAAAAAAGCAAAATAAATTACCTCTTCCCTCGGCCCTACATCATCCTCATTCTGAAACCAAAAAAACCAACAAAATCATAAATAATTAAAAAAAAAGAATTCAAAAGAATGTCGAACAAGAAAATGACCATTTTTTTCTTAAAACACTTCATTGAAACAGAAAAGCAAAACAACTCACGAATTTATCTTTCTGCCACTGCTTCTCCATGCCTTCCAGCTGTTCACTCTTGACTTTAACAGTCCTCCACTTTCTGTCGACCTCCTTGACCTCACTAGCATGCTCTCTCTTGATATTACTAATAATCTCAACAAGCCTCTGGACTTCCTTTTCCTTTCCCCTTAGGCCCTCGATCTCCTGACTCTTGGCAGTGAGTTCTACCTGGAAGTCCTTGAGCTGCTCCCTGTACTGCTGGACCAGGTCTGACTCGTACCCCTGCTGCCTCTCGAAATTCTTATCCAGGGCTGCCTGGATCTGTCCATCCTTGTCCTGCAGTTGAGCCTGAAACTCCTTCACGAGTTGGGCCATCCTCACTGAATTTTCCACCTCAGATGTCTGAATGAGACCCCGCAGCCCCTCAATTTCCCGTCTCAACTCTTCGTTAAGAATTTCCAACTGAGATTCCTTCGCTTGGGAAGTGATAAGCTTGGACTCCATGGCCTGCAGCTGTCCCTGGAGCTCCTCAATCAATTTATGAAGCCTCTCATCTTCCATCTTCTCTTCTTCACTTCTAGTTGGCAATTGCTGTGAAGCGAGCACTCCCTCGGATTTTTCAATCTTCTCCAGTCTCTCCGATCGTCTCTTCAATTCCTCGAGAAGCTGACTTGTCCAGGACTCCTTCTCGAGGAGTTCTTTGACCTCGCATTCTCGCTCAGACAATTTTTTCAGTATTTCTTCAATCTTAATTTCGTTTTCTTTTTGAATTCGTTCAATTTCTCTCTCGAATTCCTGCACTTTTTCGTTGTGAGTTTTCTCTTTGTCTTCTAATTTTGATTTGGAGATGGTTAACTTCTCTCGGAACTCATTTTGGAGAGTGGAGATCTCGGATTGAAGACTCGAATTGAGTTCTTCCAGTCTTTTTGTCTCACTTTTGTGATCCTCTTCTTTTCTCTGAAGATCATTTTGGATTTCCTTTAGGGATTTTATTTCTAGTTGATGATCATTGCACTCTGACTGAAGGTTTTCCAGTTTTTTGGTCATCTCCACAAGCTCTTCCTGTTGCGTCTCTACTTTAGATCTCGAGGATTCGAGGGTTGAGAGTTTTGAGTGAAGATCTGAGTTCTCGGAGCTCAATTCCGAGAGCTTTTCCTGGAGTTTTAGGAGTTCCTCTTGCTGAGTATTGGAGATGCTGAAGGAGAGCTTCAGGGTTTCGTTTTTCACTTCCAAATCCTGAATGGCTTTCGTCTGTTTGTTTTTCAGATTTTTAAGCTTCTCTATTAATTCGCTTTTAGAAGTTATAGATACATTCAAAACAGAGTTCTCAGCGAGGAGTTTGGAGTACTCCTCCCGGAGGCTCTGGAGGGCCTCCTCCGTTTTTTGGACATGATTTCTTGATGCCTCGATCTCTGAATTTATGAGACATAATTTTTCCTCACTTTGTTTTAGATTTTTCAGGGTTTTGTTGTGATTCTCCTCTTCGGTATTGAGTTTTGCAGATATTTTGGACTTAAAATGATTGGACTCCTCTTGAGAGTCTCTCAATATTCTCTGGGAATTTTCCAATTGTATCTTGAGATCTGATAGTTCTTCGGATTGAGAGGAATATTTTTCCTGAATATTCTGTAACTCTGATGATATTTTTCTGATTGTTTCTACATTTTTGGTCTTTTCTAACCTTAAAATTTCCATCTCCTTGGTTTGGGCTTTTTGGGATAACAGCTCCTCCTTCATTTTTTCCTTTTCGATTTCTAGAGTTTTGGATTTTTCTTTGAGTTGAGAGAGTTCTTCCTTCAACTTGGAGAGATCAAAGATTTTAAAGTTGAGATTATCGATTTCGGCGATGAGCTTGTTATTTTTTTTTGTAGTTTCGTCAAAGTTCTGGACCTTTTGAAGCATCTGGGAGATCTGAATGTCTTTTTTCGTAATTTCCGAATCGAGCCTTTGTATTTTTGAGGACAGCTCGTGAATTTCGGAGGATTTTTGCTGAATTTCAGATGATAACTGTTCATTTTGCAGCTGAATTTCATCAAAGTTCTTCAATTTTTCTGACATTTCAGCAATTTTTAAGGCATTCTGCTGAATTTCGTTAGATAATTCTTCATTTTTATGGAGAATTGCATCGTAATTATCAATTTTTCCCTGCAATTCTTCAATTTTTAGAGATTTAAGCTGAATATCTGATGCAAATTCTCGATTTTGTTTACACATTTCTTCAAAACCATCGATTTCCCTTCTCAATCTTTCAATTATCGATGACAATTCCTCATTTTTTCTCACAATTTCATGGAAATTCTCAATTTTGCCATTTAAGTCTTCAATTTCCGCACATTTCCTTTGATTTTCCCCCTTTAACTCTTCAATTTTCAAAGTCAATTCATTGTTCTCTCCCTCAAATCTCCCCTCGAAGGACTTCCATCCATCGATTTTTTCCTGAATTATCTTTTCTACTTCCGCAATTTCCTCCTTGTGCCTGAGTCCTTTTACATCCTCCTTAATTCCCTCGCAGCATTCCCGGAACCCTTGAATCCTCCTCTTATAATCTACAATATTGGCAATCAAACAATCCCTCTCCCTCCTCAACTGCTCAGCCTCACCAGAACAACGTTTCACCTGTTCCTTAAGATCCCCAACAGTCGATCTACAGGATTTCAATTCACTCGTGATCCCCAATATCTCCACTTTTTTCTCCTCCAGCTCCTCTCGACTCGAATCCTCGGACAGTTCCCGAATCTTCGAATTTAGAGAATCCATTTTCTCCGTCGCCTTCTGCATAGCTGCTGCATAAATCTGAATCTTCGAGTTTAGGCTCTGAATTAATTCGTCTTTAGATGATTTTTCTTCACTCGATATTTTCTCTATAGTTTCCCTGGCTTTCGACAATTCCACCTCGTAAAGTTCATTTTTTTTGTTGAGTTTTTCATGCTCCTGTTGGAAAAATTCAAGTTTCTCAGCCAACTCCTTCGATTTCTTATCGGACCTTGGGATTTCCTCGTTTTCCTTTTGCAAAATGTCAATTTTCTCCCTCAGTTTTTCAAACTCCTCCTCCAATTTCTCATTCTTTTCTTTCTCCCTCTGGAAAAAATCGATTTTCTCCCTCAACTTCTCCAACTGCTCTTCCAATTTTTCATTCTTCTCCCTCTCCTTCTGGAGAAAATCAATTTCCTCCTGGAGGCTTTCATTTTTCTCCATTAATTTTTTATTCTTCTTCACTTCATCATGATATTTACTTCCCATTCTCTCCTCCAACTCTATCAATTTTACCTGCATTTCCCCCTGAACTTCCTGGATCCCATCATTTTTATTCGACTTGAGGATCTCCAAATCTTGATTTAATTTTTTAATCTGCTCCTCTTTGACTTCAAGCTCCCTGTGAATGGAAAGTTTATTCTCAGCTAGAGAAATCGCTGATTCTTCCTCCCTCCCCTTCATAGTATTCAGCTGATCCCTTAAATTATTTATTTCCTCTCTAGAAATGGTTAAATCGTCCTCAAGGAGTCGAAACTTTTCGTCATTGGAGGTCCTCAGGGCCTCGAAGTCTCTCTCCAGAATGTTCTTCTCCTCCGTCACCTCTTGAAACTTCTCCTTGGACCTCTTGAGAGACTCTTTGTACTTCTGGAGAAGTGCTTCCAGTTTTTCGAATTTTACTTTAAGGGCAGAGTTGTCGGCGACTGGCGGCTCTTCCGCAGGGGGCGAAAGGTCCACCAAAAGGTCTGATGACGGTGGAGACGACGTCCCCTGCAAGAGCATAACCTGCCATGTGGCAGGTTCGATTGTCAGTTTTGGGAATTCAGTGATTTTTTAAAAAAGCAATTGATTCGGGGATGAATAAGTCTACGGAAAACTAGAATTGGCATTTGTGTCCGTAGGATTTACTGTCCTACGAAACATATTGTATGAAATTTTTCAGTAGAAGTGTTCAATACTGAGATATTTTAATCTTTGCGAGATATCGGAAAAAAGTTGGAAAATTGAGGAATGGAAGAAAACAACTACCGATAAGTGATTTAAGCGTGTACCATGCACTCTATCCTCCAAAATTGACCATAAAATTCCAGAATATGATTTTATTATCATTCACTCACTAAGGTAAATACAAAAGACGTCATGTCTCAGAATAATTGATCCTTACCTTGGTATTGAGCGTCCCAATTACATGATCCTTCTCCTCAATATCATTTCTGAGTGCCTCTTCTAGATGAGCCTTCGCCTGCTGTTCCAGCTGGCACTGCTCCTTCAAATCCGCAATTCTCCTCAAGGCCTTGTCCTGTGTCTCTACTAGCAGGCCTTCCAATTTCGCCTTCACCCTCTCCATTTCTCTGTAATGATTGGCCAAATCTGTGTACCTCCCTCTATACTTGTGGTACTTGCTCTGGACCTTTCTGTAAGCACTGTACACCTGTTCCTTCGTCACTCTCTCAAGATTTGATGAAATGTTCTCGTCAGCTTCACTTGCCGATTGATCCATGTCCGAGTGAAGGTGATACGTGCTGAGGGCTCCCTCGTAGATGGGAAAGAGAGAGGAGACATCGGCACTCGTCACTGACGACACTGAGGAACGCCTGGAGATGCCGAGGGAATTAGGGGACGTCAGGTCGACCGACTGGAAACCTTGATGGCTCGGGCTGTTCTTCGGCGTCTCGTCACCCTCTTCCGTCAGGGAGAAGTTGTCATTTGACGCTGACAGACTCTGGATGGATGTATTAGAGACCGACGGCGAGACAACTGCCTGCAATTGTCATTTTTTTGGGAAGCTTTCAAGTTTTTTTGTGAGAATGGCGAAATTTTTCACCTCAGCAATTCGAATATGATGATGACAAATAAGTATAACACTAAATTGATTTAATCAGGGCTATAAATACTTACTGTTACTGTTTTCTTTCAGCACTGAAGAAAACTTGTTGATTAATACGTGAATGAACTCATGAACTAGTCTGACAGTGACAGAAACAATTCTGATGATATTTTTCTCTCAAATCAGTCGTTATAGAGATATCTTCTTATTTATTGGATGATTTCATTGAAAATAAAGTGCAAAAACGCTAAACTATTGTTATCCAACTTTCTCATTAAAAAATTAATTTCCCTCATTGTTAATATTGAACTATTACGTGCAAAATCATTGACAGATGGATTACCTGCGCCAACTGCTGCATGCTCGCCTGCAGTCTCGCCGGGGACTGCTTCATCTCCTCAGCAAGTTTATCCTTGAATTTTTTGAACATTCTAGAGTCTTTTATCAAGCGAAACTTCCTCAATGATAACTGCTATCGGGTTTTCCTGTATTTACGTGGAGTTTTAGGCTTGATAAAGATCTCCACCGACCTTTCCGTCCCGTTCTCTGGAAGTATTTATTTTGTCAATGATGCACTGAGTCGAAAAACTTCCCATGAAATTATCATCTCATCAGGGGTCAATGGATGTCCAGAAATGGGGACTTGGTGGTTTTTGAAGGCATCGGAGGGCTGACGGGACTTGTTAATACATTAATTGTGGATTATTGAATTTTAGAACGGGAAAAAGTGTCGTATGATTGACGGATGACGTCACACCACGACGGGCGTGGGGAGATTTCTTCTCGGTTCGTGATCACGCTTGCCAACTTCAGACATTTTACTTGTTACAATTTGGGGGAAAATAGGCGGCTGGTAAGTCGCCCGTGAGGCGACCCTGCGCTTCACAAGTGCGGCAGGTTTTAACATAATGAAATTGAATTAGTCACTTGTGCTGGTTATGGAATAGAACTTTGCATTTATTTTTCTTGGCACAAACTTGAGAGAGGCGACCGACTGGAAATGATGTTGATGTTTGACGATTGAGTACAAAAATTATTTTCTTCTTTACATTTTTGAAAACTCCTAGTCTAGCTTATTCTACTGGTGATGTGGAGGAAGAACCAAGGAGCCAATCACCCCCCCGCCGTGGTCGAGAGAGTTGGACTCAAAGAGGATAGACCAAAGTAGAGATTCAGTTCTGTTTGGGTGACCCCACCGAGTAGTACCATAGGAGACTGATGGGTGGGTGAGTTACCTGCGCTGGTAACCCGGCACTAGTGCTGTCGAGTACTGGGAGGGTACTAACTCCACTTGGTGGGGTCACCCAAACCTGGAGAACTGAGCCTCTACTTTGGTCTATCCTCATTGATTACGGTGGTGCCCGTGATGTTTCTTAAGACTTACCATCAAAGTAAAAATTTCAATCCAATTATTTTGTAGGGTGAAATGATTATTTTGGAAAACACAAATTGATAGGCTCTGTGTAAGTTAATTATTGAGGGTATAAGAATTCGTTTTTCGAAAAATAATCATTTCACCCTACAAAATAGTTGGATTCAAATTTTTCCTCTAATGGTAAGTCATATGGCCACTTAATCGTCGAAAATTTATTTGTCCCGCTATGAAAATCAATAGTAAGTATAATTGAAACTCACATAGATATCCAGGATACTGCTGCACCGCACTTCCGAAGCCCTTGCAAATATGAAGGCGATCCGCGACACACTTATTTCACTCAACAATGGTGTTCACCCCGGATGTAATGTAATTTTAACTACTATCATTAATCTCCCGGCACTGGTCACTGTGAATATTCGACCTCACATTTGAAATGTTTATTTGTGGGGATTAGTGTTTGTAAACAGGAGTTCGCAAGTCGAATCTACCCGAAGTCAGGGTATATTTTCTGGTGTGAATATACTAAACATTTACCAATTCCACCAGCTGTATATTTTTTATGCAACTCATTCCATTGACATATGTTCGCAGGAATTTCCTCCATAAATATTTCAATTATTTTCCCATGGTATGATTTTCTATTAAATATTCTCCGGCGTGGAAAAATAATAATAAGCACTAAATCCCTAAATAGTAAAGGAATATTTACAACAAACAAAAACGATAATTTTTCCGGGTTACCAACAAAATATTACTGCGATAATGATAGAAGAAGTTTGAGAACTGCGTCCTCCCTGAATTTTTCATAAAGTATTTTTTCGTAATTTCTAGGAATGGAAAAGTTCCTGTTGATTTTCACAGAACCTTTCAAGTTGACTCTATCCAAGATAACATGAGCTAATCTCCTCTCACTTTCGATGTACCTCACATCCAGAGTAAACCACAAAGCTAAAGCACATCTCTTTCCTTTCTTGATCCCTTGGACCCCGTGAAGATTCTTGCCATCAGCGGAGAACGCTACCATGCGTCCACATTTTGGCTGCACTCTGCTCTGGATGGTTTTACCCTTGGGATCCGATGAAAATAGGAACTTGCCACCCTCGAAATCATCGTTGAGGTAGATAATTGCTGAATAGTCTCTCCATGTGAATGCAGGATTCTGATGGAGGCATACCCCTTCTCTAATCGCCAGGCAATTGTCTGCATGAATGTCGTGACTGAATGTTGATCCATCCGGAGATAAACCTAGAAAATATGTACAATTTTTCATGAGTTTGATCTGGAGAGTAAATTCTATGCAACTGATGTCTAAAGCTAAGCCCCAAGAGACTTCCTTACAGAAAGAGGTATTGAGATATCGATGCAACAGGTAGGTGGACGAAAAAATTACCGGAGAGGGCTGAGCGGCAGACCAAGTGAGTGTATGTGAAATAAAGGGGCTGAGGAAGATTGAAGTATTGTTCTACGTGGCTGCGAGCCAGTTCAGTGGCTTGAAGGAAGAGGTCCAGGTGGATTTTGTCGAGAAGACCGAAGTAGACCATCTGAAAATTATTCGCTTAATCAAGAGGTGAGTTGTTTTCACACAAAATGAGTGAACAGCCCAAATTAATTTTTTAAAATTTGTATTACCAGAGCTGTCCTTCCCAATGTGAGGCCTTCAAATTTCTCGAATTTAGAATGAGGACTCTTGTTATTCGCATATCCATCACCTTCAACTGCAGCTGCCTATGATTAAGCATAATATTTCATAAGGGAGGAAGTTTCTTATTCTACGGATAGCATTTTTAATAGGAAAACCTACTGAATTGTCTGAACTATTCTGTCAGATTTCGGTCGAAATTTGGTTTAGTTGTTGGTCAGTTCTATTGAAAGGGTCAATCAAAAATATTGTTCTTATTATTCTATAGAAAATAAATCAATATGATTCTATTTTTTCTAAGCAACAAGGAAAATCGGGGAAGATTTTTCCAAATGGAAAGTCATATTCAGAAATCCTCACCGATACCCTTCTTCCGGAACCCCAAAGATTTTCATTTTAATATACAAATCTACAATGTACAATGTGAGTAGAAGAACACGGGGATTGTCAATAGGAACCTGATAAAAATTCATAGAATTGCTGCTAAAGCTTTCTAGTACAGCCACGTTTACCCAATGAAACCGAGACATGCCCATCATTCCGTTATATAATTGCCAAAAAATTGACTTTGAAAACTACAAATTTTTTAATTTATTATCGCGTGAAACATCTGTTGATGTTTGTCCGTACATTTTGTGATTTAACTCTGAAAAATGTATCGATAGGAACATTCAACGAACATTGAGTGGCATACAAGTTCCGCATTGTTTTCTACCTCAATTTAAATATACAAAATGTAGAAGAATATTATTTCGTACTTCAGCTAATTGAATCAACGATTTGCATTGTTTTCCTTTCAACAGCCCTTCAGCCAAGTATCTCTGTTTTCCTTCCAGTTCGTGCTCCCCTGCGATGACCTTTATTCCCCGAAACATTTCAAATTGCGATTCCCGCCGAGAATTCCCTCCTTCCTTCTGTTGTATTATATTTCCAAGTATCGACTCGTTCACGTACACATGTTGGAGTGCGCGATGTCCCTTCAATAAAACGAAACCATGCTAAATCATTTGTTTTCAGAATAAAAAACATTGAGATATTAATAATAAATATAATTGAAAGACATTCATTTGAATCGCGTTGTAGAATTGCCTCCCACATCGTCTATGACGCTCTTATCTCCGCACTTATGGGATGAGTTTTTTTTTTTTTTTGAACAGAGAAATAAACCAAACTCAACTGCAGCTGCGTCACCGCAACGGATGTGGTGATCGTTTTTCATCTCAAATATTTACGTCGAGGAGTTTATGTTGCTTCCACGTTTATTTATTCATTTTTTACATAATAAAAAATACAAAAGAGACGAAGAAATATTAAAAATCATTTCGTTACCTACTATTGTCATACCAACTTACTAATCCACCACTTATTTAAACAAACGGTATATGGGATGATGATAATTCATTGTTCCACTTCTCAAATTACCTGTTCCGTATAATCGTCAGGTGTTTTCGGATCGGATATTCTAGCTTCAATCGTTGTGAATTCATCAGCGATATACCTAAGAATTCTTAACTCATACTCTTGCCGTTTAACATAATTAACTGCCTCCTGGAATGATACAAAATAAGGTAAAATCGATTAATTGGACACGAAGTAAAACACAAGAAATTACCTAATTGAGGATGTTTAAGTACTTTGGCCATGGTAATTACACTAAAATTTTTTTCCACACGCAGTTCCCATAATTTTCTGTGATTGGTACTTTTAACTATCCCGAAACATTTTAAAATTACAATAAAATTGGAGAGACTACTTCCAGAGGGACAGAAAATTCAAAGAAATTTGAAGATAGATTTTTTTCCACCAATCATTCCATGAAGGAGCCATAAACAATCAAGCAGCCTGCACTAAGTCGTAAAAAGTGCTTACATCTCCTCAATAATCAAAAGTAATGATCTTATGTATTAAAATCTGTACCGCACGGGGAATGAAGTAATCGTCCTGTTGCTTATCTACTTTTGGTAATTTCTTATAGTACTCTTTATTATTCAGCATTGTCTCATCAGCGGGATAGAAGAGCAGGTAACTCTCAACGGCTTGACAAGTGCTCTTGATCTCGCCCACTGTAACCATAAAATTCATTCAAGAAAATTGTTAGTGACAAGAGGAAATTCGTAAATTAGTCATAAACTTGGTCATCAGACATTTCGATGTTCAAGGATTCGTGCACACATAATGGCCCTTTAAAACGATCATATCATATTTTATGGATATTATTCGTTCGTCGAAGACCCTCCAGATAAACGGAAAAACGTCCCAGTGATATGCAAAAATAGGCAAGTATTTCCAAGGAAATTAACAAGTATGGTAGGAATGACGAATATGAATGATATCATTCCATTAACGAAATGAACTGTGATGAGAGAAGATCAAGGATTAGCTTATTTGTCCCTGAATTAGGCATTACTTACGTTTGTAATAGGCAAATTGTAAGTAGTTGTAGTGGCTTGGTAAGAGGTCCCTTTGATAGTCACCGTTGAAGTTATTTAACAATTGGGAGCACACTCTTTTGCACTTTAAGCAGTACGTGAAGTGATCTGGAAAAACAATTTAATGAAAGCACGGAGAGGCCTGCAAAAAATCATCACGATATTTGTTTGGAATGCTAAAAAGTTCGCAAAAGCTTTCCTAACAGCCTTTTTATGAATTGTTGTTCAATGGCATAAGACATTGAACAAAGACTCAGAAATTAAGATGAAATAATATAATTATTTGTCCAATTTCCTATGATGGGTAATAAAATAGATTGATGTGAATGAATGTTAGGGATCGTGGAAAAATCGAGAAATAGGTCAGAAAGACTGATTTATTATTATATCCTTCTTTTCATTTGACCTCTGAATGGTGTAATATCTATAATAGATAGTGTATCTACTATCTCCTGTGGATTGGAATATCGAGGAAGGGATAGACCATACTGTTTGGTATCAGTATGTTCCGTATCTTAAGTTCAATCGGTTATTAAAAAAAATTATAAACCATTGTTAGCTCTCTCCTTTCATGAGTAACATATTATTTCAGATGTTTATCCCTGTTGTCAACGAATCCATTGTTAGATTCTTTGAAAAATGTGAATTGAAAGTTCAATTCATTTATAGACTGAAAATTATTTATGTTATGAAATGTAATTAAAAATTCTGGAGCTAGTTAGCCTTGTATGTAGATTCATAATGACTGAATGTAAAAAAAAATTAAAATAATAGAAAATATTTTTTTGGTATGCGAACGGTTTGTCAATCTGTTTCCTTCAGATATTGAATACTCGCCGGGTAATTTGAATCACTCAACTCACTAGCTACAGAAGAAGTAAATTCTGGATGGCCTCCCTGTTCAAAAGGGCCTTCGCAGTACAGCCTGCATTCATCCTCAGACTTCATATACCATTCCAAAGACTTCTCAAAATTTTCAACGGCCTCTTCATAAAACTCATCTTCATAAGCTTTAACCGCTTTCATGTAATATTCGAGAAAAGGTGACAGTTCTAAATTTTTCACATCATTTTCGTCAACTTCCTTCAATGTCAGGTAAAATCGCATATTTTGCGAGCTCATCTCGTGCTGTGGATGAACAGTCATAAACGTGAAGAGTGCGTTGGCAGCTTCTTGGAATCGATTTTTCTGGACATAAATTAAGATTGGTTATTTTTAATAGAGCATATCGGGAAATATTAGGCAAGAATTTTTTTTCATTGTTCATGTACAAAGTTTGATATGAAGGGGACATTCAAACTCAAACTATCAACTATCAGAAAACCTCAGCATTTCCTATGCTCTCCAATATCCGAGCGTATTGTGATCACCTTTCTGGCGTCAACCACCGTCATATCATTAGTTTTGTAAATTGTTTTTTATTTTTATGGATTTTTCAATTTTGGGAAATGATGTTTAATGCTGTGGCGGACATGAACTGATCAGACGTCACATGTCAAGGTCAGTCAGCGATAGTGCACGAGTTTCGGGCCAAGTGTGCGGGTTTCGAATTTCACAGATTATTACATCAAGTTGAAAAGTACTATCAGGAAATAATTTGGTGGCTAGATAGACGATTATGATGAGTCAATTAATATTTCAGGGCGAGGATCAGATAAAAATTATTCAGCACGTTAGGCGACATGTACTTCTTCAGTTTCTGAAGCATATCTTTTTCACACATTCCAATGAAAAAATTTCATTCGATACTCGTGAGAAATTTTTTTTTACCTAGCTCGTGCTGTAAACCTCCTTAGAGCCAGAAAGCATATTTCCGGATTTATTGAGAGTTTTTGTTTATTCAATTTCGAGGGGGATGGGAGACGTTATACAGGCTCTTCTGTAGAACGAAATGAGAGTTATAGTGAGACTTTTAAGGAGAAATATAAGAGACAGAATTAAAAATCAAGTCTTGTCCCAAAATTATCAGGAAATAGTCGGATGATTTTGGAGATCTTGGAGGGTTAATTTTTTTGAGAATCTCCATTACCGTGGGCCATTACCGTGGGCATATTCAAAATTGTATCATATGCTGTTAATTATCTCATCTTAACATCATCATTCGTCGCGGCATCAGAAATTTTTTCGTATACTAGGAATGAAACCGGTTAACTTCAATATATTCTATATGTTGAAGTGCTGAATTTTGACCGAACAAAGAACGGAATTGCGATGCAAATTTATTCTCACGCTGTGTACAATATGTGGCATACAGGCAATTTTTAAAACGACTCTGCTATAATTGGAAAGAAATGAAAAAGATCGAATTTCACTGGTTGCTTTTTATGACACCTATAAACAGTCGAGCAAATGGAATTACGCTCCTGGAAATAATTTTTCTTGGGAGAAACCATAAAGTAAACCCACATCACCGTTTTAAATAGTCAAAGACCAATACACCATTTGAACACGCCTACTAGTTTATTTATTGTCATGGTCGCGTTTCCAGTGAGCTCCGTTGCTTGTCTACCCAGTCTTGATACTGAACGCATTGCATTCACTCTTTTCATGGAGCCTCTGCATTAGTAACAACAGGAAAAATTGATTTGAGTAAAGAGGAGGGCGAGTGAACCTCTGGATTTCATAGATTAACAAAACGAGAATTTTTCACAGCTAGTTCAGACAAACCTTGCCTTACCTTGTGGATAAGTGGAGTCATTTTTGAGTACTCGAAAGAATCTCGCGCCAAGACAAAAAAAATTGGGATGGATTGTTGAAAAATTTGTTTTCTGTCTACATAAACCGAAAGTGAGCATTCTAGCTTCGCTTCGCTCAGTTAGAAAAACTTTCGTCCATTTTGGCCAAAAAATCCTATTCAACCCTCGGGAGGAGAATTCGCCAAGCATTGGCACGTACTTAGAACCCTCGCTTTCGGCTCGGGCTTGAGTGGTAATTTTGCACGTCAGGACGACTTGTCTACTCTTCTCCCCTATGTGAGAAATATACTATTTTCTGTACGTTGCCCTTCGCACACGTCTAGGACCAGTTTTTCCACTAGTATTGGACGGTATTTTTCATCCCCATGTAGAAGAAACCGAGTTTTTCAGACGGCGCATAAATACTGTTTCATTATACGTTTTGCGTTTGTAAACTTATATTTTATGGACAGTATGTGTGCATTGTCTTATTCCTAATATTTCGCCCAACTGAGGCCGACCTTGCGCAATACTAAGCATTATAGGGGGGTCTTATCATTAGAACATACCATAATTTAATTGTTCCTCTTTTTACGGAATCACATATTTTCTAAGTAGAGTTTTCGGTTTTTCTCTGGAGCTTTCTGTGTCTCTCATCTAAGATGATGATTCATACCTGGTAATAGCAGATGTGCAGATACTCATAGGACTTCAACCCGAGAATATCATTCTCGAACTCTCGAGGGAGACGTTTGAGCGCCTGCGGACCGGCTACATCTCGATAATCTTGATTGCAATGTAGAAGGCACAAAGTTTCACGGATTTTCTTTTCGTAAAAGTGCAGGTCTTCTAAGTTCTCAATAAAAATTGGGGAAGCCTCTGATGCTGTACTCCGACACTTCTTGCGGCAATTTATTATGGCCCTTCTATAGGACTTATATCTGCAATTAACTACATTTTAAGAAGCGGAATGTGCAGAGTTTTTGGTCTACAATATTTTATACAATAATTCATGGAATTAAATCATCAGTCTATTCTGCATATACTTTTTAACAGGATTTGATGCAATTCGGACTGTAAACAAAATTTTTTATACAATTCACATTAAAAATATATTTGATTTTAGTGATTGTAGAGAAGCATCTTAATGATGTTTAATTGTTTAGTTAGTGCTGGTGTGATTGCCAATAAATATATGATGCTTTCGTGATTAAACAAAATTCTGTCACTTTTCCATCGATCCAAAAACACATGAAAATAATGTCTTTGAGTTTGAAAACAAATTAATAGCAATCACACCAGCAATAACCATTTCTTCTGGGATTTACGTTCATCAATAATTTATCGATATCAAAAGACTCGAGAAATAGTGATAAAAACAAGAAATAATACGGAAAATGACAATAAAAAATTAATGAATATAAAAATGAAATGATCTGCAAAAAATCGCTAATTCTCCTCCTTTCAAATATTTCTCCAAAAAGGCAAATTAATGAGAAACCGTCACTGAATGTTTTGAAAACGATTGACTTTAAAAAAAGTTTCAATTCTTCTTCATACATGGGAACCTATAAAAAACATTTACGGAATCGTGTAATTAATACCTCTGAAGAAAATGATTGAATCCAATAATACACTCATCCCAATGTTCGTCCAGATAGGTGTTAATTGCAGCTTTATAAACCTCTTCCAGAGTCATATTTTCAAAATCCGGAACCAGCCTCTCGACTTGCTCCACTTTACTTTCTTCTTCCTCTCTGACATCATTAAAGTCGTCCCCAACATCTTCTACAACCGGTTCTACCTCTTCCCCCGATGTATTCGCGATTTCCTTCTCAGGAGAATCGTCCACGGGAATCTCGTTCTCCGAAACTTGACACTCGATTCTCGATAATAGACAGAATAGCAGGAGATGATAGAGGAGCAATTTGGAGATACGCATGGTCGTACAGTTATCACTCATTATCGCTAGCCGGCTTCGGCTTGACTAACTAAACTGCGGAATGTGACGTCGTGCAGGCAATCTCCCGGGGGCCGGCTGAGTAAGAGGGGATGAGAGGGCACATGTGGTGACGATAAATGAGAGTTTATTTGGAAACTTTTCTCTGGTTTCGAATACGCTAGGATGAAAGAGTGTCCGCAGCTTCATAGTTCATCATCACATTAACAAAATTATTTTTTTCTCTCAATCCATGTCATATTTTGATTTTTATGTACCAAACTAAATGTTCATATCGTCAAAGAACAGTCAAGAAGTGGAGCACGGCAAGTGAATAATTTTTTTTATCTATTTGAACATTATATTTGAAATATTGTTCAACCGTTGGGGGATGGTGACCAATTTTGTTTGGCTTTGTGATTTTATAAATTTATTCATTACAAACTCAGGTTTTGGGAGACAAGTGGTGTCACGCGAGGTTTTGAGTTATTTCTTAGTTTGACGCGGTTATATAGAGATTTCAATCAATTTTAATTGTGTTAGAACCAGTTGTTTGTCTAATACTCTTGAGCATAGCTTGAGTTTTCGTAAACCTACTTTGTAAGCGAATGTGCGGGTTTCGATGAGTGAGGAACATTTTTTATTATTTTTTTTTCTTTTCGAGAAGAAATACTCCAGTAAAGCAGAAGAATTTAATAAAATACATTTCCAGCTGCTTTCTGTATTACATTTAATATCTTCGTAAGAACCAATTCAAAAATTGATGTTTTTTTGTTTCTGAAGGAATCTTTTTTTTTTCCTACCTTTCTAAAAGTTTCATGTTTGGTCACGGTGATGTGGTAATTTCAGTTTTGAAAAACGTACTCACGTATCAAATAAGTCATGGTATCCTTAAAGTCCTTCCAGACGATACAGTCTCTCCAGACTCTTCTATCAATGCCGGTCAGATGAAGATTTTCCACGTTTCTGACCTACACAAGCTTCCGCATTAAAAGAAAATTATATTTCCCTGAAAATGGTTCAGCAAGGTCAATAATTTCAACACTTAGTCCCTTGTCTTGCTATGAAACATTCAGACAGTGATTTTTATAACGTGACTTAAGTATCGTACAAAGTTCGTGAGACATTTTTCTATTCTTTCAGTTCAACATTTTCCTTTCAAATAATTCAAAACGAAGACATAATTAATTATATATCGACAAAACACATTCTCATCATGATTCGATAATTAAAGTTGAATTACCCACTCCATCGACTCGTTTCTTCGCACTCAGTGACATTCAATTATAATTATTTTCATACCGTAATTCATCGAAATATGGAACAAAAAAGAAATACAAAAAAAATCATCTCAATATTTTTATCACTAAAATTATTCGCTGACAATCCACGGTATTTACGCTCCTGTCTGTATAATAAACAATTAGCACAAAAAATATATCAAATGTAGAGAAATCCTTTTCACTTTCATAGATTGATTGACAAGAAAAATAATTATTTTGAGAACATTGATTATCTGATTTGAGGATATTAATCAGCGAACTTCGAAACGTCTAAAACGTTCGGTATCACTAGTAAAAAGAATCATGGAGTTGTGATGTAAAGGGAAATCATCAATTTTCGTTTCAGCCATTTTAATTGTTGAAGATGAAAAAAAATCTCTGACGATAAATAAAAAAAGTGGCCATGTAAATAAAAAAGTAGACGTCCGGGGAGAGTATACCCGGCTCTCAATCTGCATATCTCAACCGAATAATAATAAATCATTCAAAATAAGAAGGCGGGAAATTAGTGAGTCTCAAGCGGATGGATTCTTATCTACTGTTCTAACCCTAGTATATCTTACCACGAACACATGCAAACGGCTTGAACAAAATATACGTAAATACCCAAAATTCTTGCGACACTATTCCCTTTTTATTATTTTTCAGATAAACTATGTCGAAGAAATTCTCTCGATTAAAGATAATATCAGTGCTATTTTTCATTATTCACACTACCTCTCATTGAGTTGATCTCACTTGTACTTGTATTTTTTTTGATTGATATATGAAAACAATCATCGAATTAATTAAACATGAATAAACGTTGTAAAGAAAAAAACGCGTTTGGAAAACAACTACCTAATTCGTAGGCGTAACTATAGATACCTTTTTCATTGAGGACTCGACTTGTCAACATTAACATTAATTATTAACAAATGAACGCCACGAGAACGCATGATTTTTTCAAACAATGAACGATAATATTGGGATTTTTCTTTGTAGAAAATACTAAAAGAAAGATGCTTTCTCGTTCTTCATTACATTCGAAATTTCTCGTTAATCATTTTTCAATCACATACATCCATAGAAAAATAAAAAGTTTCATATCGATATTGTGAATTTATTTTATGAATGTTTCGATCTTAGTTTCAACTTTGTAACATTTCGGAACATAATGAGATCAAATTCGTATTAATTATTTAATTATCTCACATATAGGTCAGCATAGCAAAATTTGTTAACAATAAAAATGTTCTGTTCAAGTATGACTAATTTCAGGTTTAGAGTGGAATCTATAAAACTATTTTTATAAAAAAACATTAAATTCAATTGCGAAATGGTTATCAGGTTGTTTTGTACGGAAATCACTCATTTCCAATGTAATTGAATAATTAAACGCAGAATCCTGAATCCTTCCAGTCATATTCTCTACAAAAAAAATACCCGTGTGACGCTAGTGCTTAGCGTGCTAACATTCTTCACATAATAATTTAATTTATGATGTGTACCTGGACGCTGCACGAAATTTTCAATTTCAAACAGTCTACATCATCTATGACGAATTGAAAAAAAAAACGACAAATACTAACGCCTGCAGAGTCACTACAAATAAACCCATCATTAATAACATCTAAAGTTAAAAGCATTAAGATAGTTATCTGCAGTCGTTTTACCCTTGTCTCTCCCCAAAAATTTCGATGTGTGCATACTCCATTAATTCTGAAGTGATCGGTCGAAAAAGCCTACATCGAGAGTGAGCAATAAGACCAATTAATTTATCAATTAATTCAACACATTTCAGATTGAACGTCTTATCATAATCTCCTTAGTACCTACTGGGAATCAACGATTATCAAGTCGTTGATAATGAGTTAATTTGCAAGCGAATTGTCACGCTGTGACCAACGGTATATCTAAACATGAGGTCATTATTTCTTCAAAATAATTTACAAATTCTTTTCCCTCTACGAGAAAATTAATATAGCTGTAGTGGCGAGGCTTCAATTCCATCAAAATCGAAGAGAAAACCATGAAATGATAGCCTAATAAGTCAGCTCAGTTTCTCCTTCTTTATGAGTTAAATAAATATATGTAAAATTATGATCAATTTAAATGTATTACGATTCGGTTAATAACTACCCTCGATCACTTAAACCTATCATGCTATCGATTACAAATTTGCAAAAAAAATCGCCTCTCACCAATAACAAATAAATGAATGAAAAAGACACGATAAAAAAAAACTGAAGAGGGAAAAGTTGAACGAGATCGTGAAAAATACTGCGAACAATGATGCTTCATTCAGTCGTAATAATATAACTTATTAACAGTGATTGTAGTTGTTTTAAAAATTGCGAAAAAATAAACAATGTGCTCGTAACTCCATTAGTTCTTTTGGAATGCAGTATCTGTTGAATTTCATTCGCGTTTTTTCATTAATAGCAGTGCCAATGATTATTTACATTTCTTTCGGCCTGCGCAATCGACGAACTATATTGTCCTAAAAAAATATTTACATTGGATGAGGGGAGAAAAGAGGACAATTATTGTGGTAGGGAGAAGAAAGACATGAGGGTTTGAGAACGTTCAACTCGAGGTGTTTCTTCAAAAGAAAAAAATTAATAAATAAATAAACGATGACGTTTATCTGGAATTCACGTAGAATGTTTCAATTTTTTATGAATTTTTTCCCATTTTCTTTACAAGCTATTAACAATTTTAGCACGAGTTTGGTAGGGTATAACACTACCATCTGCGCGGATAACAAAATTGAACGCTAATTTAAAAAATCCCCATAACGGTCCATACACAAGAAATCCAACTAAATAATTTGTAAACAAAATGTAAAAAAATTCGTTAAAAGAATGCATACATTACCTGACAATTACGATGAACGTCAAATGAAAATTTCGAATCAATATGATTTTTTTTCCAGAAGAAACATCTCAATTTCTTGGAACATCAGCGGACAATGATTTTTGCTTTCGGGCATTGAAGAACCGCGAGACAACGACGATACGTTGTAAACACTATTTATTCTTCTTTTCGTCGAGTGATGTTGATCTCTCAACTTTGGAGAATGCTGCAGTCTCGGGAGTATCGACTTTGTACCTCTTAAGGATTTTGCGAGTCTCTGGGCTGTAATCCATTACTTTGCCTTTTGTCCCCAGTTTTGGGTCGATTTTGGAAAGTTGAGGCTCGGCTTCCTGACGGGTGGTGACTTTTGGCGGAGATTTGTTGGGGATAACTGTTGCCGTTGAGTCGGAAGACCCACTGCTCTCTGGAGTCGAACCCCCTTTTGCTTCTTCGTGTCGATCGGCTGGAGGAGGTAGATTTTTTTCAGAGTCCTTGGGGTAGTCTTCACCTTTGGCTCCAGTGGGTGAGTCCTTTTCCTCAGCAATTCTGGGGAGTTGGGTGGGGCCGCAGGAATTAGAGTGTCCCACGTTTGGGAGACTCAATGAAATACCGTGAGACAGTTTTGAGTATTCGGTGGGTTTGGGCTCTACAGATTTTTTGCTGTCGGTTTTGCCCTCGTGAAGATCTTTGGTGGAAGTATCTGAAGGGGTTTCCTCGAATGACTCCGGATGAGATGTCTGGGCGATTGTGACACGTGGCGTTACACGGACAACGCTGTTCGCCAGAGGTGAGATTGAAGTCTTGTTCTCTGCGGAGCGTGGGTGGAGACGATCCGGGCTCAGGGCACGACGAAGAAGGGGTGAGCCGGGTTCAGCGGACTTTGGACGACCGTAAGTTTTCTTTTGACTCGCTGGAGTTGATAAAGATACTCCTGTGAAGGAGAAATTTTCATTAAAAAGAAAATCTTGTACTGGTGTTATTGGATTGCAATGATATGGAATTGGGAAACCTCCTACTCCTCCAGGCCATTATGCGGTTACTCGGCGTTCAGAAAAATATTTAAAACTTGTGAAATCCAATCAATTAATCATATGGAATTGATTTGCCCAATTACTTTTGATGATTTTCGGGTGTGTTAGAAGAAAATTCTTTTTTGTGCGCTAGTCCCGTGGGCATGTTTTAATTAGGAAAGAATGAATACCCTACAATATTTGTGACTGTTCTTTGAACCGTATTTCGGTATCATCACCCCTTGTTGCTTATTGCCCTTTTAATCTAATCTGTGTCATGAAAATTTTGAATGCAAAAGGCGAAGTGATCAGAGGTTAAATTACTGTTAATATCATCCAGAACAATCTCACTCATCTCTTTCATGTTTTCAATTTTACCTGGGCTGTATGACTGGGTCGTATTGGAGCTGCCTGGTTGATGTCCTGTAGGAAAAGCCAAAGGACTCGGACTCCTAGTGGGACTGGCTGGAATAGGTGAGGGACTTGGAGTTCTCGCCAACGGCGATAATGGAATATGACCCACTGATTTCCTACGATTCGGTGAGTGTATGTTCTTTGCAGCTGTATGCAATTTGTGCTTGAGACCGTGAAGAGTACTTGGCCGCTGATAGTGTGACTGGTTGGACAGGTTGCTTATGTTACCAACAGAAGTACTGGAGCCGGGGGAGGATGAGCTTGGACTTGAACACGGTGTGGATGTGCCTGTCGAGTGATAGGAGTCTGTGGTAGGACGGCTTGCCGTCGGTGGGGACGGAGTGCAAACTGATTTTGGAACACCACTTGCATAGTAAGGCGAGGATTCCTGTTGTGGTGGCAACGACCGAGTGAACGATTGAAATGAACGACTCGATGTTACCATGGACGGAGAACAAATTCCTGCTGCCATCTAAATCAAATTCAATGCATGATTATTTTTGTTTTATTATTATTTCAGTAGCGAAGTGATGAAATAAATTGAGTATCACCCATTGAAAACAGGGCTTGATATGGGGGGAATTGTTAAATAATTGAACTACCACGAAATTGCTTACCATTTGGGCCATTGAATTAACAGAATTGTTTTACGTATGTAACGCAGCTATACCTTTCGCCCGGGCTACACTACACCGTTATGATATTTGCAGTTGTTAAACTATCTAACTAAATTGCATGAAAATAATTTGAGAAAATCAGTGGCTACTGTTATTTAAATTATATTTTGGAATATTTCAATATTTCTTATGCATTTCTTGCTTATAAATAATCAACGGAACTTCTTTGCAAAATGGTTGATTGTCGTTAATCATATTGTTTAATCTTTTATTATTAAGGAGATGTTGAGTTTAAATATTTTTTAGTAATCAGGTTAATAAATGAACAAAAAAAAATCGATAACTCATACCATAAGTGGAGGTTTGCTGTCGCTGGGTAGAATGGGTGCTGACAATGGACAACTGATACTTAATGGCTGAAAGAAACAAAAATTGGTGGTTTTGAAAGAACATGAAATAAAGTAAAACATTCCAGTGTCTGCTGTTCTCGACAATTATTGCATTTGAAAAAACTAAAATGTGATGCGCAAAGTTTAATTTTGTTAAAAATGTGATTGAACAGTGCTTCCTGTAAAATAATTGAACGTCACATAATCGTATATCATCTATAATGACAAAATAAGTGAGATTTTTACCTGCTGCATTTCAACACTCGCGCGTTTCGAACTAATTCTCCTAAACAGTGATGTTTTTCTCTTCTTGTCTGAATGATCGCGTTTCTGCTTTCTCTGTCTGTGCAATGTTCGCTTGGCCATTCTACATTGTGCAAGCTCACGCTTACGACCACCAGTCTTGATACTCGTATTCTCGAGGGGTGTACTACGTAAAGTTACATGATCACCACCACTGAGCATCAATTGAAGCACCTGGGTGTGATAAAGGCCTTGGACCGGCTCGCCATTGATGTGAGTTATTAAATCGCCTGGCCTGAGACCAGCTTCGAATGCAGGACTCGATTGATCCACCGCCTGAAATAGAAATCAACTGGAATATTGGAACGAGTGGATTTGACATTGTTTCAAACTATCATCATGTTTTTAATTCTTCATCTGTTTTTCCTCCTTTTTATATTTTACATTTTTATAGATTTGCCTCATGAAATTAGTTGCATCTATTTGAAACAAAACTTTATAATGTCAGAACTGCTGTTTGGACTGACATTACAAGAAAAATAATTATTAAATCGTAAGCCAACTCCAATTAGGTCTGCAGACGATTTGATCATTATTTCCCGCATAATCAATCACGGCGATTTAGAGGTAACAAACTTTTACACTTTAGCCGTAAGAAAGAGTATAATCTAGAATTATGAATTATATTGAGTAACGTACCATAACTAAGTGATGCATAGTATAAAAATCACTGTCCCCATAATAAACCCTGATGGTATGGACCGTGAACCCGAAGCCATTCGGTCCCCTCCGGATGATAATCGGTGGCTTCAAGCTCGTAACAAGTGGACTCAACTCACGACACGGAGATGTATCCCTCGAAGAGGCTGTTGATGAGCCCCCTGGGGATTCTATCGATTGGCACATGGATGGATCGACTGGAAAGGAAGTAAAGATAAACTAATCATTCGAAAGGGAAAATATACGAAGCATGACTCACTGGCCATGTATTCAATTGCTTCATGAATACTAACAGGAGAATTCATTTGTTGGTATCACAAGCGAAAGACCACTGGTCGATGCTGACTTTATGACTGAACGAGACTTCTGTTTGACATGGAGTGGTAGTGGAGTTGCATTTAACGACTCATACGAATCCGTACTAGAATTGTGTTTATCGTCAGCTATTTCTCTATTTGCTGCTGCTAAATCCAGTCTGCAAAGTTATTTCAATGGATGTTGAGACAATTTCATTGTAATCATACAGAAAAATCAAATTATTGATTCGAAGATGAACTTTTAAGTCTACTCCTGGTATGAATGCAATGTTCCAGACGCAGACAGTTATTAATTGTTCGAAACTAAGAAGATTTAGGTATTGCACAATATAGTAATGGGCCTGAATTTTGGTTCTATGTCGAATAATTAATAACTAAATAATGTCGAAATATACGATGTTGTCGATCTTATTTCCCAGATAAACTGACATTGAAATAAAAAACAAAGCTTGACTCAAATTTATAGCCACCTCTCTGAAGCGAACTAGTTTTCCTTCTCATTAATGACCATTGTAATGTAATGGTAATGTACAGCTCCAATGGAGTTTGTAATCTCATCAAATGAATAACGAAATAACCAACAACAAAAAACCCAAACAAAAATGAATACACTGAAATTCCATGAAATGGTTGCAATGAATGTAATTGAAAAAAAAAAATCAAATAAAAAAATCATGAATGCCAGCGCCGGCGTATGACTCACGTGTGATCACCATCAATGGAAATACTGAACCTGGGCAGCTTGTCACGCGCATGAACATGACGTTTCCTCTGTATCTGCGGACTAATATCATCGGATTCAGTCTGCGAAGACTCAGGCGTACTCATTCCAATAATTCCCGCATCGCCCCCAGCATTTTTAATAGTTCCCCTCGACTCTCCGCTCATCAGCGAAGCCGGACTATTAGAAGACACATCCGATCCACTTTTATCGCAAGTATTATTATGCGTAACATTTTTGGCAGTGAATGAGGCGCGATTTTTCTCCTGTCCATCTTTCTCAAGAGCCCTGAGAGATGATGAGAACGAATTGGATGAGTTTGGTGACAATTGGCTGACATTTCTCTCCATATCACTCTTGAACAATTGTTTCTTCGAGGAATCCAGTTCGCTCTCCTGCGCCAAATTGGGTGGCCTAGTTTGAGATATTTTTCTCGACTGCGGTGAATAAGACGAGAAACTTCCAAACAGTGGTGAGTCGTCGGTATCATCAGTATCCTCCCCAAGATCATGATTATACCTGTCCATTCTCGTGTCGAAATAACTGGTATCCTCGTCGTGCGTCAACTGCGGGACAAACTCAGCCTTTTGCCTCAACAGAGTATTCCAGTTGACTCCATAGAAGTAAGGATGCTCCTTGACTTCATGAGCCCCACCTGTGCCCAAACGCTCCCTGGGGCTCTGCTGGAGAAGAGCTGTAATGATATCCTTTGCTTCGATCTGCACAGGCCAGTCCTCCTCATCAGGCCACTCAATATCATCATTAACAGTGTGGGCAAACAACTCCTCTGGTGTATCCCCGAAAAATGGAACACAACCGATGAGAAATTCATAGAGGATGATCCCCATGGACCACCAGTCCACAGGCTTTCCGTAGCCCTGTCTGAGAATGACCTCTGGAGCGATGTACTCAGGGGTTCCGAACACCTGTTTATCTGAAAACTGACGAGTATCACGATCGATGTAACCCTCGTACAGATTCGTAGCCAGGGACATCAGTCCCATTTTGCTCAGCCCAAAGTCAGTTAATTTGATATGCCCCAGAGCTGTAATTAGGAGATTGTCTGGCTTGAGATCCCTGTGGACGATTCCATAGCTGTGGAGATACTCAACAGCCAGAACTGTTTCAGCGAAATAGAATCGCGCCATGTCTGGAGGAAGTGGGCCAATATTCTTGAGTAAACTCGCACAATCACCGCCCTCCACATACTCCATGACTAGACAAAGATGTTTCTTGGTTTCAAAGCTGCAGTACATCGATACGACAAAAGGATTGTCTGTGAAACTCATGATGTCACGTTCAGCAAACACCTGATCCACTTGATTTCTCAGCATCAGATTGTTTTTGTTGATCTTCTTCATGGCGAAACGGTGACGAGTATTTTTCTCTTTGACCAGGTAAACTGCACCGTACGCGCCATTACTGACTAGTTTGAGGACCTCGTAGTCACTCTCACAGGGCACCTTCTGAGACTTTCCATCGTCCTCCTTGTTAGGACTTGAGGAGGACATTTTCACGTTGTTCGAGGTGGAACTTGCAGAGTCTTCTAACTTGTTCAAGTCATCTTGGAGGTCTGATATGGGGTCTCTGTTCAGAGACAGTTTACTGATTATATACTGCGGAATATCAGCTTTCAAACCACTGTTGATTTTGGCTTGGCCCTCTGCCTGCTCTAGGAGATGGTAAAACTCCTCAGGATCGAACTCCAAACACTCGAGGAGACGAGCAGGACGTGAGATTATTAGTAACAGCTTCTTTATTAGACCTGTCAGTCGAGTCGCTGCCTCCAGAGACTTGTCCTTGGTCTAAACACAAGGTGAATGATATGACATGATTTATTGTTTTAGGCAGTCACCATTCACTTCCTCTTATTTTCTTATATATTTTTTTTTCTAAATATCAGTCATCACTCGATGGCGAAATACTCACCTCCATCAGCAGATGCTCGAGGCTTTCCGTCATTTCGTAGAAATAACGCGATGTTATTAATTTTTCCTGTGACTTTTGCAAGCAATCGCGAGCCATTTCGATAATCTGATGATGGACAAATCGTACAATCGGTAAGCAGTCACCGACGAGGTGAGAAAGAATCTCGTACTCATCAATGTCCTTATTTTCGTTTATAAAATTTGTCAGACGTTCCTCCATTTGTTGTGTTGCCTATTAGCGAGAGATACAACAAGATAGGCCATGATGAGTACACTTTGAAGTAGAAATCATGAGATGATCAATCACATCTTAACTTTTTTTTTGCGCGGGGGGGGCGGGGGGATGGTAACGGGTGGAGGTAAAGGCGATAAAATACATTATTGACACTTCAGTAGGGATTCGCGGAACCGCCGGAATTTGGGTCAGAGTTGTGACCTCGCGGTGGGAATAAGAGAATCCCCGTCTCGTAGTGGAGTAAAAACCACTCTTGTTTCAGATTCCGTTATTTTTGAATGAATCAAGACATTTGTCACCTGAACTGGCATTGTGCCAGTTTACTGTGCATTATTTGCGAGTGCAAAGTAATATTGGACTGCCTGATGGTTTTTCTTTGTTATGTGGAATATAAACACCGGTGAATTTACATAAATTTACATTCACAAAAGATTATGTTAACACGAAATGGCTTTGGGTCGATGGCTCGGTGGCAATTATTTTTTGGGAGTTTTTTAAAGTGTGAAATATCAGGTGAAACTGGCTTGTACTTACTTTGGGAAAACGTTCTTTGTAGAGAGTATTCATCATCACAATTTCATTGTCGAGAACTGGAGAACGACTTGGACTACTGTAAGGTCAAACAAAAATTTAATCGTTAAAATATGGATTATAAAGTGATATGCGTAACACTATTATCATTTCTCATTTATTTTATGATTATCATTATAGATGAAACGCTTCATAGAAGTTCTCTATGAACTCAGTGAGAGCTTAAAAAACCTAGGTATTTTTGTCAACATTTTGAATAGCCTATAATTGAGTTGGAACAATCTTAGTTTAAAAAATCTAAATGAAAATTTATCATCAATTCTGTTTCCGCCCCTTCCTATTGGTAATGATTTGTGAGATTGAAATTACGTGAAATATTTCGATGAAATATTTCTAAATACAGCGACAAAATTCTATCTAAAAATAATTCGATTCTGTTGGTTATAAAAACTTGCCTCAAACTTCGTGACCTTGGGCGATGTAGAGGTGACCTCCGACCCTCCTCCTCAAGACTAAAAGATATGCTACCAGGTATACTCGAGATACTGGAGCCTGGAAAACCTGGATGCGACGAGCATGGAGTGCCAGGTTTGGAAAAATGACAGGAGAGTATTCTAAGCTCGTCCTTAGTCGGAATGTTTGGCAACTGATGCAGTCGCTCTTGGCTCGAGCACTGCGAGGATACATTGCTGGAACCTGGGGTTGTGCCATACCCACTCGAAGGAAGACTTGCTACCGACCAACGTCTTCCATCGGCAGTACCCGTTGCACCACCTCCGATTCTATCGTACCATATAGCGCATAAAGTTGTATTCATTAATGGCGACGGATAAGAAAATATATTAGTCGATTTTGTTATAAAGGATTGCATCGAGAGACGAACCTTTTTATTGGAGCAAAAGCGAAGTGAGGACTTGAAGACATCCTTGGACTTTCCAATGGACTTCCTACGATGGGCACAAACGCTGAAAAATTATTATTGATTAATTAGATAGCTCCTCAATTTTTATTATGGAAATTGAAGGATCAAGGCCACTTGCAGTATCCTGTATAATTATTTAATGATCGTTTGGAAACCATCGAACCCTGACAGATTTGATATTGACAGAAGTGAGTTGCGAGAGATGAGAATGTTTTCATCACAACCTTACATGACAATAATATTAGATTAAGTACAGCTGCCAAAACGAGATCTCTTTGCGCAATTTTTCATCACTCTTCGCTACTTCCACACAAATAATCATATACGTGCCAAATTTTAGACACTGACTGTTGGTTCCAAATAGGTTTTGTATTTGTGTTACGAGTATCGCTTGTTCCGCAATTGAGCGTCAATCGTCGATTGAATGGAGTACGAAAGACGAGAGGAAGTGGTTGAAGGTTTTACCTGACAATGGTGAGTGACATCGTGGTAATGTGGGTGAAGTTGTGGCGATGAACGATTTGCGTTGAGCTGCCTTGGCTGCACGACGAGAAATATTGAATTCACGCTGTTGGAATAATTAGAAAATAATTAAGCTCAAGTCCTTCATTTTTGATGGCATAAGGACCATGAAAAACAAGTCAGAACGCACATATTTCGCAACGTAACTGATTATGAAAATACCTCGCTGATGAAGACTTTCAGAAATAGCTATTTAGAGTATTTTTCTTGCAAACCTTTTGAACTTAAGAAAAATTCTTTGAAAGTGAATCGAGTTAATTGATAAATAATTCTTTATTTCAATGAATGAGATTACTCGTATTTGCCAATAAATCTGGATTACGTATGGAAATGGAAAAAAAAATAGTTGATGAATAAGTCTACATTACCATATGCATCGACAAGGACGGGGCAGACTTTCCAATAGAATTCCGCATCCTCACCAAATTCGATAATTCATTGTTACCACCTAAAAATATTTAGCGAAGATATAAGATGAAAATAATCTAACCACTATTGATTTGAATACACTCCAAACCGCCAGGTTGCATTTCTTTTGGAAGAAAAAAAAACATCAAGAACTCATCCATTAAATAATCGTAAACAGCTTAAAATTTATCTGGACCATCAATTTATCCGAGCATAAATTGGCTCCAACACAAACATCTCAAGTGAATTTAGTTCTAAATGTGTTCCCAGCGAAAAAATAAAAAAAAACACGACATGATTTTCACATCCCAGTGGTTTGTAATGGCATCATAAAGTAATGATTCGTTTCAAATCGGTGTATTTTGTTGAGTTTATTAAACGTCTCACCAGCACGGACCGGTGCCTCTTTGCTCTCGAGTCTCCCTGGCAATTGTCTCCTCTTTTCTCCATCGCCATTGCCATTACTATCATCGTTCTCAGTCTGATCAAACACAAGAACACGGGCTGAGTTGCCATGTGAACGTAGACGTGGCCTGCTTGGCCGATTCCTTCCAGGATCCATGGTACAGACTTCTATCTTTTTGATAGTACAAAAATACTGAACAAACAAGCGTGTCAATAGATTAGCGACAGACTTTTTCATAATTTTTGTTTACTGGCTATGATTTTTATTGCTGTCGTCTGTTAGTCGTGCGTACAGGTGAGACAATGATACCCAGTGAATTACACGAGATTGGAATCTCGTGTATTGTTTTTTATTCAAAATTGTTGATCTAATGGGTTCTGGTATTTTCGGAGGTGATAAGCGAAGCGGAAAAAAAACGATCTGCGCATAAGGGGGGAAGAACACTGTTAAAATGAAATTTTATTACATCGGATGATACAAAATTAACGACAAATTGATACGGGGATTGCCTTTAATTTTCTATTTACTGTTTAAAGATGTTTATTTAATCACAAACGTATAATTTTTATAATTAATATAAAAATTTATTAATACCTAGAATATTAGAACATATACTTTTCAAGGTTTATAGCGATTACAATAAAGAAAAAGATCATTAAATTGACGTAACTTCCACAATTTTGACTAATTGACGGTCAATTGAAAATCCATGGAATTAATTTATTCATTAAGAATTGGTTGCTGTGAGAAAACCAAAAAGTAATTTTCAACCCGTGTAACCATTGATAAAATTCGAATAAATTCATACAAGAACTTAGAGAACTGAGATTTTTATCAATCCCAATTGTTCCACATCCTAAGCTGAGAAGTTGATGAATTCAAATTATGAAATAGGCAACATGTATTGATGCAACCGTAGATGACCCCCACTGAGTCACTTCCAAAATATTCAACGAATGTTTTGACGATCTCACGTGCTCAATAGAACATAAGAATTCTCATCTCTCTTTACGTTAAATCCAAAAATACTAGAAGTTCTATTCTCGAACATGATTTATTTACTCAAAAACTTGACATAAATCAACTCAACCAAGTCCCCCCTGTCATCACACTCACGTGTTTCCACAATCAAATGAGTCACCGAAGATCAGACAGTGAACAAATTCCAGACGTCACCAATGAAAATCTCAACACCAATATTTCCATCCCTTTGAAACTGTAAATTCAATAATTGTCCCTCAATAGTAATCAGATGATACTTTCGTAAAAAAAAATTAATCCGTAAAAATCAATAAATCCTCGTAATCGCTCTGGCTGTATGACTATCAGTGCTAACAATCAATGCTATAATAAAAAAAAGCTCAAAAACAAAACAAAAAGTCAATAATTGTCTTTAACCAGAGGCAGCACAAAACAAGCCCTTCCCACAAAACTAACAAAAGCAAGGACTGTTACGATGAAGGCATCACGAAGACCCCTCACTTCGCAGTAGCAACAGTAATAATCTGTACCATGCAATTTACCTTTTAAATCCCCAGGAACAATTGGGAAACAATATCGTCGTGGAGTTTATTCACCGTCGCACTGAGCCGATGTAATAAGCGCCAAAAAAAAATTTAACCCCGAGTAATTGTGTGAAGGATTGTGATCAACGAAGAGGTTTGTCGTTCAGGTTGTATGAAAAAAAGGTGTGCACTCGCGAGAATGACGAATTTATCGGACAAATTTACACCCTACCGAATAATATGCAAGGGGAATAACCCTGAAAACACTTCTTACGACTGTCGATAATGCTTGAACATGATCAGATCCATATTCGTTTATTTGGTGGATGCTTTCTGCACAACCGGTGAACCTCTGTCATCGATCTATCACCCATTTTTGCTGCCTTTGACTTGATCAAAATTTAAAACTTTTAATTTTTTTTTCTATTATTTTCTATTGAGAGGAAAAATTCATTACGAAACCCGTTGCGACCATGGGTTTTCTCTGACTCATGACGGACAACACCAAACGGGTCCCAGAGAGACGGCACGCGCGCACTCACAGCCCAACACAGACACTGGGAGAATGAAGCCAATTCACATGAACGGCGGAGGGATGGGGGGAGACAGGGCCGGGAGTGGATTCTCGGGTGCCCCTCCAGAGAACACTCCTCGAGAATTACATTTCGCAAATCATCGAGGGGAAAGTATTGATGTCATAGGGAAATTGAATATTGAACTTGATGACTTGGTTGTGGTTAAAGATAGTTATTCAGAGTTTGTCAGGTGGTAGCCGCTGATGAGAAAAGCATAGAAATCGGGAAGGAAATAACTTGGTTTGGACAATTGTTGTGATTATCGGATTATCAATTGTATTATATATATGGGATGAATGGCCTCATAACAATAAACAATAACATCAGTGTGACACAACAATTAAGACCATTGTTATGAATATTGCAGAATGGGCGAACGTGATGGCGCTAGTGTGGTGGGGTGGAAACTTCCTGTAAGAATTGAATTTTGCAAATCATCGAGGGGAATGTTTTAATGTGATTTTTTAATGAAAAACAATAAAAATAAAATTAATTTTCATTAATGAGGCATTAAGTATATGTTTAAAACTTTTGATATGATTTGTTTTATTGATTGTATTAAACGATTCAAATGGTATTTATTCTTGAAGTAATAGTTATTGAAAAATGTAGAACAACTTGGGAGGAATAACTTCTACCAAAAACTCCTTAATATTGTCAGTTTTATAAATTATGATTGGTTACTCTTCCTAGTGAACAATAACATAAATATGATACTACGATTGAGCATTGCTATTCCTGAATAAAAATGTTCTGCATGTGCAAAATTATACTTCCACTCTCGACTTATTGGACGAAATGACAAACATTTTTTTTTATAATATTCACAAACAGCACTTTGACACCTATTATCCTTAAATAAATGAGTGTAGTAAGATAAATTCTTATTTGAGTCTTAAAATTGAAATAAAATTTGTTTTTATATAATTTGCACAAATTACCTAGGTATTCCACTAAGTTTATTCGAGGGGCACCAACTACTGAATATACGTAATCGTGTGGAGGAAATAAATTCTTTGACAGAGTCCTTGATATTATCAATTTTTTCACCCATGAGAAACTTTCGTGACAGTAAACAGAAACATAAATATAACAACAATTGGTAATTATTATTACAGAGAAAAATGGGTAAACCTGATGGCGCTATAGCAGTGGGCGGATATTCAATTTTACCGTGAATGAAGCCAATTTGTTATTGAAGGTTCAAGGCGGAGAATTGGGGGAACTCAGCTCATCAATCAATGATATATGAAACTCGCAAAAATTCAGTTTTTTCAAAGTGAAACATTTTTCAGAGCTCTAGTCATTTATCAACATGTTTGGAAACATCGACAATTCAATAAACAGGTGAAAACGCGTTGAAATAAACAAATCATCATCAATTTATCCTTAACGAGACTCTTTGACAGCGATCAGCTGATTTTGGATAGTTGTATGCGTATTGTTTTTACCTCCACCGGTAGTACACATGTCCAAGGTGTTCGATATTGGAGCATCGCACCTCATACATAGTAGATATATGGGTGAATATATGAGTTGAGTAATTAAATTCTCGAATACTAACTTTACCTGACAAAAATTGGGACTGTCGATATGCGCTGACTGTCTTAGTGGTTCAAGGATAAATATCCAGAGAGGATGTCGACGGAAATCAACTACAAAGTATTCCGGCGTGCACTTGATGACAGGCAAAAATAATTTCACGTTTATTTTTCAATAGTCCAACCATCCCGAAAATTAATATTCTAAGGTAAAACTGATGAAATTGACTTTTAGGTTATATTGCTGTCACTGGCTATACGATAATTGTCGTGACTGATGATGTTTTTTCTTATGCTTTTCCAGATTATTACAACATAATAATAAGTTGATAGAGACACAGCCAATTAATTAATTGGTCATGTCATGGCAATATAAGTTTCATCCTAATGGCGGTAGTTTAGTCTGCCTCTCAACTCCAGTGCAAATATCACAGAGTCTGGTTATTCAGGAGAGACAACGACCCACTTGGCTCAAGCTGATCGAAATATTTTTCTCAAGGAAAATGCTCTGTGCCGCTGCACAGTATGGTATCGCTGCTGGAGTTATGTTCCACTATCACGCACGATTGGGATTTCATCTACTGCTCCTCGCGGCGTGTATAAATCACGTCTAGCCACTAGCTAATGATCCGATGATCTGTGTTTTACCAGTTTACCTCAATTTTGTTGATTTTGTCCATAGAAAGATTTGAGAAATGTTGCTCAGGACTTTGTGTATTTTGCAGCAAAGACGGACGGTACTTATTAATGATTTCCTTAAATCATATTCTCGTCGTTCAATTGGGAGTGATAGACACGCGTTACCGCGGGTTAGAGTGTTAGTAGGGAATAATGACAATACCAAAGTGAAAAAATGTACATTTCATACGACACAACGTCGTGATGTCCCACCTGGGCTTGCGTTATTGATTCGTCCTCTTACGAGAATTGGAGCTTTCCTGTTTGGGAGGCTTTTCAAGAGATGGTGGGCCAGGAAAACACCGGAGGAGAAAGAGGTGTATAAGAAATGGTTCAGTGCGAGGAGGCAAAAAATCTATGGTAAGAATTTTTTCAACTGGTGAGAAGAAGGAATTAATGTTTCAGGAGTAAATACTTCTCAATGGTAATTTTGTCCTACCCGTGATTCATGCCGCACTCAAACCACTTTGTAATCTTATCAGCCATTCCAGAATATTTGAAAATCTTAAAATTTTCAAGATTAAGTATTTATTAGCATGTTGAATTTTTCAATTTTGTCTATACGCATTCTTTTCTTTAGAAATGTTGACTCGGAAATCGTGAAACCTCTAGTTTAATTGATTCGAAAATTGTGCAGGCGATTTTGCTCAAATTTCGTTAGAACCTTACTCATATATAATTGCCTCAATTCGCTAGTGAAGTGGTAAAACGGTTAAGGTCGACTTATCTCTTAATGAAGTTTCTAACAACTTTTTCTGAATCTAACCTTTTGAAATTGTTGTACTAATTTTTTTCATAGCTCTCAATGAATTCTACAACAAACATCTTTCTTCGGTCTAGAAAATTTTCTATCCCTCTTAAATTTCTAGATATTTCACATTTCACTTCTGTATTATAACCACCAGAAAACAATCCCATCATTCCTTTGGACAAAGTTATCGAGTGGAAAGATACAAAGTTAATTTTTCGAAACTTTTTCAAGTGATCTTAACGCAAATCTAAAGATCCGCTGAATATCACTGAGACGATGTTGTTCAGAATCTAATCAGTATTAAGTTACATGAAAAAAATCCATACACACCCACACATACGTACACCCCTCCATAAGCGTCATGGAATGATTCTAGAGGTCATAAAACGTAGGGATACGATGTACTACTCATAGTCAATTTTCGGAATTATAATAACTTTCTTTTTGTGGGCTGGGAAATGATAAAATTCTGATTACCGAGTTTCCGCTTTTGTAATGTTAATGAAAACTCAAAATCGAATTCCATTTCGCCATACTCTGAACAATCAGACTCAAAGGAAGCTCTGGGTTTAATCGATCAAGATATTTCCTCTTATTTAGTGCACCTACCTCAATAACGAAGAGATGCGATTTTGTTCTTCTTCTTGCAGGAGCCTTGGGTGCCGTTCTAGCAGGTCTTCTCGTTTTCTATCTGACCCACATGGAGCGCGATCCCTTGACCGGTCGATATCGTTTGATAATCCTCACGAAAGAGCAGCAGAAAGTCCTCGGACAATTGACCTTCGACGTTCATCTGGAAATGCATAAAGACTCGATAGTCCGTTCTGATCATCCAGCTTATGTCAGACTCGTGAGAATCACCGATCGTCTGATAAAAGCCAACCAGGATTTGCCCCAAGTTACAGACAGACACTGGACATTATCTGTAGTGGATTCAGATGCTAAGAATGCTTATGTATTACCAGGTGGCAATATTTTTGTATTTCTGGGCGCTCTTAAGATCACTGAGAATGATGATCAACTGGCTGTGATTTTGGCACATGAAATATCTCATGTATTGTTACAACATCCCATTGAGCAGGTGTCGAGAAATGCTTTATTGGACGTTTTGTTGGCAGCTCCGATCGCTATTATATGGGCAACGTTTCCCGATTTACTTGCTCTTCTGATTCAAGCTGTGGGGGTCAACCTCATCGATGTTATTGTGACATTGCCTCACAGCAGAAAAGCAGAGAGCGAGGCCGATGATCTGGGGATAAAATTGGCAGCGAGAGCGTGTTTCGATGTCAGAGAGGCTGTTGTTTTTTGGAAAATCATGCAGATGTTGACGGAGTTCAAAGTAGAGCCCAAAGATATTCCATGGCTATCTACTCATCCCAATCATGAGGAAAGAGAAAAGCGTTTAAATGCCAAAATGGCGGAGGCATTGTTGATAAGAACGGAATCTGGGGTGAGTTAACTATTTCGTGGAAATTAATTTTTTCTTAACTCTTTCGCCGATTGAGACAGGAAAAGGATTTCGAAGAAATTAAATACTAAGGCGATTTAACGTAGCTCGACAATCGTCAATAGTATCGTCCGACGGACTATATAGATTTAAATAATTTCATTGGTCAGATTTTCTACTAATTTGTGAGAAAAGTTTGAAAAATATCTTAGCCAAATCTTTCGAGAAACCTTTATTCTCAAAGTTAATCACTTTTCACTTAAGGCTCTTTTATCAAAGAATATATTTCCCAATTCCATTAATTTGTATTAATTGTTTTTCTTCAGTGTCCAAAATTGAGTCGACACGATCCGATCGAGTCCTTCAACTCGAGATCAGTAAAGGAACATGCGGCTCATCTAAAAGTCAGGGGAATCTTGTGATAATATTTAAGAAAAATTGTTTATTCCTTCATTGTTGAGACCATTGTTTGTTCTGGAGGACTTGAAGTGCCTTTTTTAATTTATTTCATAAGATATATTCATGAATCTTGTTTTCATTTTCGGTTGATTAATTTTCGTATGATAGTATGTGCATTGTTTTGATTGGTATTGTTGTAGAAATAAAGTAATTTTCAGATAATCTGCGGTATTTTCACGTCCTTAGAGCGTTTTTTTTTTATTATGAGAAGTATAGGCATATTGTGCTGAGCACCCTAATGATTGGCTTATCACTCATTGGTTTCCTGTGCTTGAATCTCTCAGATGAGTCAATTTGAGCCGGTTTCATCGCATTTCACGACGATTCATGATACATGACGAAACTGCTTTGTGTTCTGTGGTCTATATCAATATGATTTTTATATTAATTCTATTTGTTTTACATGGAATTGTGATTTCGGCTTATAACATCCATGAGAAACCCTCATCAATGTTACAAGATTCCTCAATGTCCTATTTTGGATACAGTATTATCCTCCATGCTCAACGAAATCCACCCAAATCATGGTAAGTACACACAAAAAAGTAATACACCAAGCAAGATCCATTGATGTACATAAGAAATCAAGTCAATTAAGAATTCGGGAGGAATTTAATTCGGAGAGAGATTGACGCATGTTTTCAAAATCCTTTGGCGTATTCATTTTCAGAAATTGTTATTTGATTATATTGTTTGTAGGGAATTTTGTGGATCAAAAGATCACTCTATCTAAAAAGTCTGCCACAAATATACTTAGATTATAAGATAACTTGAGATTGACCTTGGGGCTGCCTTTGAAATTGATTGAATAAGTTATTTCAAATTAGTTCTTTTCGTGCGGCAAAAATCCTAATTTTCTATCTTCCTCACCTGTAGAATATTTAACGCAGGTGGAAAGACTTTTATCCTCTATATCCTTGTTTATTAACTACTCAGGCTTATTGTCGGGGCACCAAAGTCGAAATTAGCATCAGTAAATGAACCAGGTCTAGTCTATCGATACGATTTACAATCAGAACAATCTCAGCCTATACGCATTCAACCTAAAGAACTCGTTGATGAACGAGGTTTCATCAGCTCAGTCAATCATGACTTGCTTATAAAAAAGGATTATGGCTGGTTTGGTGCATCCATGGCCATAGAATCTAGCGCTGATATTTTGACAGTGAGTCTTGTGTCTTCATCCAAGAAAATTTGCCATTTTCCTTTTGTACCCAGAAATACAATGAGTTATTGTTTATTTTAATAGGTCTGCGCTCCGAGGAGCATGTTAACTCTTTATACCACAACGACAAGATTCGAAAGCATGCACGGGGTTTGTTACAGTGGCAATATAACGGCAGATAGACTTGAATTGGATGATAAAAATCTTGGAGGACACGGTAATGTTCAATTAAGAATTATCAATGAATGGGATAACAAGTCCAGGTAGAACAATACAAGTTAAACTCACTGAATGACCAGTCTATATGCCTTATCTTGAGTGATTGTCAATTTTTCATTGAGATCTCGTGTAGAGACAGGGCTCTTGAGAGCTAATAAAATGTTACATCAAGAGAAAATTTTGCTATATCTTTCATTTTTTTAAATATTTGTTGAGAGATCACACTAAACAGTAGACAACTTTCGCAGTTATACCTCTTGATTAAAAAGTTTTATGAATAATGCTCATTGATTGAGACTTACAATAGTAATTAATTAATTTAGATTTTACCACTGAATTCTGGTACAATCCCCTTCATGGATTTTCGGTGCATTATCCATCCGCAACATCGAATAAAAATACTAAAATGGTGACTGGATCGCCAAAGGAGGAGTTAGTCGGTAGCGTCATCATTCACGATCAGAGCAGATCAATTTATCTTCCAAGAGGTGATGATCGTGCAATGCTTGGATACGCTGTTACGTCGGGATATTTCTCGGACAGAACGAAATTATTATACGCTGGAGGTGCTCCTGGGTGGCATCTGATTGGGAGAGTTGCTATCATAGATCCAACTACAAATCCAGGGACTGTGATTGCTGAGATTGATGGTACTGCGATTGGAGAGTACTTCGGGGCAAGTTTAACGGCTTGCGATCTCAACAATGACGGGCTTGATGAAATTATTGTTGGAGCTCCACATTGGGGGAACGACTATGGGAGAGTTTATATTTATCTGGGGAATTTAGGATTGGCGTACGGGGAGGCAAATGCCATTTTAAATGGGCATAAAGAACAGGGACTCTTCGGGTACTCAGTGACTTGTGGAGATCTGGATAGGGATGGATTTGATGGTAACACATTTCAATTAATTTTTTGATACATGTCTCGCCTCTACAAGAGTTTATATTATATTTTATATATCAATCTACCCATTTTTTGGTGAAGTGTCACATAAAAGTGTAATTGAATATCCCTTGATCTCTCTAATAACTCAAACCAAGAGATAATGCAATCGGTTGGCTTACCGTTCCTGATATAATAAAGGGGTAGTTTAATATAATCCGGAATTCACAAATATTTTCTGTTTTCTTTTAAATTTTTGTTACAGATAATTTTTTAATTTCTCTTGGATCACTTTATAAATATAAAATGAAATTCTACGAGGTAGCCCTATCCAGAATAAAGTTAAAAAATATACGTTTTTATTTATGCTTTGGATAATTATTATCTAAGAATTATTCGAACAAGATGATCTGGAATTATTTGAGTATCATTGTAATCAATACTTATTCCCTCAGATTTAATCGTGGGCGCTCCTTGGGAAGGCAACGGCGTTGTTTATATCTATAATGGTGACTCGTTACTACAATCGAAATTCCAAATGAATTCTCAAAATATTACAGTAACATCACCAGCCACAACTTTTGGATTTTCCCTAGCAAAACCTGTGGATATTGATTTTAATGGGTTTGTAGAACCAATGAATTATTTTTCTCGGGATAATAAATGACTTGTAATACACAATTTATGTTACAGTTTTCCAGATTTAGCGATTGGTGCTTATAAGTCTAATTATGCTATGGTTTTGAATAGTCGTCCCGTAGTCAAATCTAGCGTTCTAGCATTTACAAAGCCCTCTTCTTTAGATACAAATTCAACATCTTTTATAATAAAAGTTTGCGTCAATCACACGAAGACTGGTTCACCGAGCCAAGAAAGTAAGATGCATTCGATAGATACTTATATTGAGAAAAACAAACGTTTACAAATATTCTGAATAATTCTTTTGAGTGTACCGCAATCAAACAAATAATTTAAATAAAATCAAGGTTAGTGGAGTGGAAATAAATATTCATCAAAAAGTTATTACTGAATTAAAATATTCATTGCCCATTTAAGTATATATACTGTATATTATTTTCTGTATATTTTCCGACGAGTTTGGCTTCGGTATTCAATCGGTAGAGCAAAAAATAGGAGAATGAACTTGATCGTTTTTCCTCATTTTCTTTTTGCTCCTAGTGTAGGGCTTAATCAATTTTTGATTGCAAATTTGTTATTAAGGTTTTGATCTGATCATCAACATCGATGGCAATTTCAAGCGTGTTAACAAATCTCAGATACATTTGTCTCATGTTTCCTGGTCTGGTGACACAGAAGTAAACGTGTGTTTAAATGAGACTGTCAATTTAACGGTAACTGGCCAATATTATTTATATTTTGTGCTCGAAAATGTAGTTTTCAATCAATATGAATTAAATTCTCTGTTACAGAAAATCATTTCAAATTATATTGATCCAATATCTATAACAGTAGCGCATACTTATGGAGTTTGGAGAATTACGGAGGAGGGCGGTGAGTATTGGACAATACTGATAGCATTGGTAATGATTTTTATCATATAAATCGATTTATAGATATTGTTGCGTGTATTCTCTGCCCCATTGAATATGACGGATCTTCGGAACCACAAATAATAAATATTCCTTTCAACATTGGTTGTGGAGACGATCAAATCTGCACTTCGTTAATATCTATTTCTGGTTCTTTTCATGACGCCAGGTAAAACAAATTTATAATTACATATTTCAGGTTTGACTCATAATAATTTACGGCTTTCTTACGGCAATCATACCGGAGAAATCAATTATGAGTTTCTTCCTTTGCAGCAATCACAAGACTCTTGAAAATAATACTTGGATCATTGGCTCGAAGGACATAAGTTTGCAAATTAATGTAACAAATCTTAAAGAACCAGCCTATTTAACAGTATTGACGTTAATTCTGCCGAAAAATATCTTCCTACGAAGAGTATTAGACTCGTGTAAAGAAAAGGAGGACAGTGGAACCAGTGAAATTATTTGTGAATTAGAAAATCCATTACTCACCCAAGTAAGTATTCTTTCCGATTCTTGCGGAGTTGAGTCCAGGCATAAAGTGGTCAAATTAGATGAGGTATTGTTACGTTGCATACACGAAAAAAAAGCGGAGAAAAATTTAGTAAATCAGGTAGAAAATTCAATTGGATTTCTATTGAACTTTTAGTATAGGAATTTTATTAATTTGAACTCTAATCCCTCGATTTTAATCGGACACTAGAGTCCGAATAGAATTTACTTATTCATTTGAATTTTCTATTATTATCAAATTATGTTTTCTCCTTGAGTTTGAAATTAAAAAAAATGCGTCCATTGATCTACCATTATTAGAGGGAAAAACATGACACAGAATTTTCTCTAGTCTAATTGAAGCCCATTACCTTAATACCACTTCCAATTATTCCAGAATACATTAATTTTTGATTTGAACATGGGTAAGATCAACAATGGCTCCCACGACAATACCAATTTAACGTTCACAGCAATTGTTGCAACCCAGAGTCGTCAGCATGGTGATTCATCTGTTGTATTCCTCCTTCACATGAGGAGCAATGCGTCACTCATTCTAAAAGGGTCAGTGTTCGAAAGTTAGTGATTATTCTAAATGTCGATGAATACTATAAATAAATATTTCTGCAGACACGCAAATGAGCGCAGCTATGACATTCTATCAACCGAGGACAGTACTCAAAATATTTCATTCGAGCATTTGTATCAAATTTCGACATTTGGATTTACGCCAGTCTGTACAACTAGGCTGACAGTCAAAGTCCCTTATCGAATTGGAGATATGAAGTTTCTGGTTTTGCTGCAAAAACCGATGGTTGGATTTCGTAAATACCAATAAAATATTTAATTATTCTTTAAGATAGTCTCTTCAAGAATATCCCAGTCTTTCGTTCAGGGCAAGGTGAAACACAAAATGATTTGAGTTTAAAATTCTGATCAGGCCTCGACATATCTCATCGTGTACAAAAAAAATTCTATTGTCCTCTGGGCAACACGAGATTGCTCCACTATGTCCTTTCAAAAAACCCATCGCTTGATGATTTTTTCATTCACAGATATTGATATCAGGAAGGCTTTCTCAGTGCTCCATTCACGATATTCCGACCGTAGAGAGTAAAAAGGATATCCCCAACGTCATGGGCTCAGACGATACGGAGTTAGCCAAATTAAACGCAAATAACAACCATTCGCGATTAAAAAGGAACCTAGACTCCACTCCACAGCCGCTGCTGATTCCAGAAACTCCAATGTTTTCTAACAGCTCGGGAAGAATCTCCACCTCGATCACATCCGTGCCTAATCTAAACATTTTGAACTGCTCTTCTACGACCGTGCAATGTGGCACAATTATTTGTGACATTGGTGTTTTGAATGCCGATCGCGATGGTGCGAGTCTGAGATTACAATTCACTATGAATCTTTTGCCATTGACGGGAGATCATGGATTCCAGGATAATGGTCGAATTATGGAACTTATCACGGAAGCGTGGGTTGATTTTCCGCAGCCTGTTAATTGGACAGTTCCAGGAATTGGGTAAGAATTTTATCTTTTATCTTTATCTAACTGATGAAATGTAATGAGTTGGGTATATATTTCATCATTAACACAAAGTTTGCTTAATAATTAATTAGTGGAATAGTAAAACGACGCTAGTCTACGTAATTCTGTAATCTTCCTTTGATTCATTGTAAACTGATGGTTAAAAAAGTTGAAAATTTATTATCTAATCAAACAATCATGTTTTTCATTCTAGAAATATCACAAAAGTTACAACTACATTCATTAAAATTACACCAACTCACCGCCTCTCCGTGTGGATTATAACTGGATGCATTTTGTTAGGATTGTTGGCATTATTCCTAATTGCAATTGGCTTGAGACTGGTAAATATCATTTGTTTATGTAAAAATTATTCTTAGATATTGTAATATGATATTACGTTATGCCTTGTAGATGGGTTTCTTTAAAAGGGAAACTAAGGAGAAGATGGATGAAATGAAGGACAGCGATGGTCATAAAGACACTAGACGCCTTTCAAATACAAATTTCTGAAAAGTCCTTGTCGTGGTGATAAATTAAGTGATAACTAGTATTTATGGAAAGTTAATTTATTTCAATTTCTCCTATTATCTTATTATTTTATTCATTTTCTTGCAACATACAATGACACCAACTTGTAAGCAATTGGTTTCATCTCTTGTTTCGTGTAGTTAAATAGATACTCTTTGTTTGCTATCTTATTTCCAAAAGTTGTATGTACATTGAAAATAAAAACAATTGTTGATGAACAAAAAGATACAAACTAAAACTTCGTACAATTTTTTCATTTTTTTTTTCCTACTTAGGACGATTGATTTAGCAAATTACATCATCTGTTACTCGACTCAAAAATTCCAGAACTAAACTGGCAACATTTGTAATTATTTACTCAACAATGTCTTAAAATTCTCGAATGGTTTACATTATAGAATGATAATATAATAATTATTTTATGAATGTAGAATATGACGAGTTTAAGCTAGAAAAAAAAACTTAAAAAAACGTAGATATGAGAGTTTAGTAGGTTCAGCAGCAATATGATATTTTCGAGGATAAGAAGGCGTTGTTAAAGATAAATTCATTGACCTCGAGCTACATCTGCTTCTTCCATTTATCTATTTTTTTTACTCCAGTCAGATGTCTCTGACGAGTGTACAACTAAATATCTCAACCATAGGTCATGGCTTCAGGAAAACAACAAACACTTTAGTATCTCCTATGCTGGAAGGGAGGCTTCAGACGAAAAAAATGTTCTTCAAGAGCATTCTTCATCTGGAGAATGACGATGGAGACTCTCACAATGTCAGAAACCCTGCCCAACTGTCTCCCAATGATAATCACTTTCAGGCGATTTCACATCTTCCATCACTGCTCAGATGTTGTGTTCAATATAATCTTGTAGCAAGTAAGATTATGAGCACTATCTGTTGATGTAGCAACACTAGAGCTTCGAGCATCTCTTGATGGACCGATCAAGGGCACTTGAACGATCCGAAGCTCGACAGGCTGTTACATGTTGTTACTGCACTGTATAAAGTCGCTGAGAAGATCGAGATCGATGCAGGGGCTCAGCAGAATCCAAAGATTATTGGTTTTGCAGTTTAAGAAGAAAATAGAGACAATTCAGCCATCCCCACTCCCATTCCTAAGGATATTTGCTTTTCCTGAGCACTTGTTTTCTCAGTGAAGTTAAGGGAATTTAAGAAATATATAACTTAACAATGAATTTAGGTTGGAACAACGTCTTCTAATCATTGATTGATCATATTGGGAGAACTTCTCAGCTCACTCGCACAGTAAGTTAAATAAATTCTAAACTAAATTAAAATTTATCATCCTCCAACTGACATCACGTATTTTCATTTTAGCATTCGTTGATGATGAATACCTAACGAGAGTCAAAATTTGACATGAGTTCAGAAGTTTGGTAGGTTTTCTTCCATAACTGTGAGAGTTAGATATTTATCCTCAATATATTCTCACTCTTTACACGACACTTATGAATGACAGTTGTCAATATACTCGATGTTTACTGGCAGATCACTTGTGATTTAATTGAAAAAAATAATAGAATCGAAAAATTACGTAATAAGAAATGAAAAGAAAGTCCGTGTATCTTGTATTCCACCAGCAAACATTGAATATCCATGTACAACTATTGATCAGTGTTGGAGTGCCAGAAGAACACTCGAAATTGTTGCACCGAGTCATGTTTACAGGAATATTTTTTTGTTGTTGTTTGCAGTTACTCGTGAAGAACATTGTTTGGCAGTAATCCTCATCTAGTTGACGTGATTAGATTCATCACAAATTTAAGTAAGTAAACCATTAAGTTTAGATATTAAAATTTCAATTAAAATAAGACAGCCAATGGCATATCGAGATAACTTAAATTTGTGACGCCTACTTAATTCATGCCTCTAAATAATAATCGTTTGTTTCTGTGCGTGAAGAACAATCACGTAGCTATTTTCATTTATCACATAGTTTTGTCCCCCGACCAGACATAATGAAAAATCGTTGCATGTTAATTTATCAAATTAGAATCATGTAATTCTATTTTTTAAATGCCTCCGGAGGAATTTGTCCTCGTTTGAAGAATTCTTGAAATGCAGCTAACGCGTTATCGAAGTTCCATTGTACCTCTTTCAGGCATTTGAGACTCCATTCCAAGTTCATGTTTGTTTGCTGACTTAGGGTCAATGTCATTTGTTGTTTTACTTGATCTGATAGATCGATTGCTGCTGAGGTCGACGGTAATGGCACTGGCGCTGGAGCTGGTGCATTGTGGATTTCCTGCAGGAGTTGTTTCTCTTGGGCTGCTGTCGGGTGCGCCAAGTGGAGTTGCTCATTTCTTATGCAGTATCCAGTGCCCTCGGGAACGATGATGAAGGTACGGTGAAAGTAACGAATTGGATTATCTTTTGTCTCGGTTTCTTTAAAACACCCGGTGATGGTGATTAGCATCATTGCATCCTTCAAAAAATGAACAGAGATAATAAGTTGATTTTAATTGAATTAGCAAAATTCAGAGGGAAACAAATATACTCTCAAAGACGTCTCGTTTCGACGGACATTTTCAGAAAATATTCTTCCAGTACTTTCTGTGCAAATTATGAAGGAAATATTGCAGATTCAAAAGAGTGGAAAAATTGGTCTGAAGCAAAAATTAAATTTGTCGGAAGTAGTAACAAAGTAGTAACAAGTAACAAAAGTAGTAGGTAATATTATTAGATTTAATATTTATTGAGATGTTATAAATTAGTGCTGTTTTTTTAATGCGAATTATATGCGAGAGGTCACAAAGTGAAAATATTAAGATGCAGACCAGGAGAACTTGACTAACAGTGTAAATAAATCGATTACGCTAAACAATAAAATTTACAAAAAATTAATAGACGGTGCTGGACATGAATATAATAAAGTTACTCAAGCAATAGGTTATTCCTTAATTATATGGCTCGTATCATATCGTTATTGTCTATCTAGTTAAGAATGCCGTGGTTATCTTCGTGTTTTCGATACGCCGAATGCAACATGACTCTTTACTTCCCTTGAAATGAACATTCTTCAAGTAAAAGGCGGACGGTACAATTTAACACATTTATCGTTGCACTGAAAATTTCTTACTGACGATATATTTTACCGTTTTAACCACAATTTCATCTAATTCTGAAGCTATTCTTGGAATGTTCAACGGAAAATTATTTTTTATCAGAAAAAGACTCGTTTGAGAATGTTTGATTCCCCTCAGTTAAGTGGGTATTGTTACTTGAAAAGACTGAAATAGTTTGTTCAGACACATTTGAATATCTTTCGGGCCGCTTTGTGACTTTTCACGAATAAAAACCACTTTCAGTCTTTTTTGTTTGAGTTATATATTTGTTGTTTGTTACTTACTGTAACAAGTCCAATGTCCATCGTAAAGCTGTTTAAGTAGTGCTGTGTTTTCGGCATTTCGGATATATAAGACACAACAGGTAATCTCCCCTGTTTTAACAATTTTCTTCTCCTCGCGGCATCAGTCGAACGAAGTAAATTCCTGTTATCACTAGTATAATCACTAAATCTGCAAAAAAAAAGAAAACAATTGAGTATTTTTAGAATGCATTTTTAATTAGTTTGAGAACTAACTACTTAAGTACGAGGTCCATATACGCATTTTAACGTATACTATACGCATGAGTGTAATCATTTTTAATCCATCAGAAGTTATTAAATTTCTGAGATATTTTGGACGAACTTAAGCCATCTCCTTACAAGTGTAAATTTTTTCGTATTGAAAGCAGGCTTCAATGAACTTACTTATTCATTGTTGGACACGGTGTAATCGTCAAGCTGAAGCACGCGTGTTCATGATATGCATTCAGCAATGGTTGACGTGACTCACTGTCAAAAATCATGAAGTACTGTTGTAAGAATTGATTTGCAATCTCCCTGGCTTCGGGATTAGCAACGAAGATCCTCTCAGTTGGTGGTAGTTTCAATGAATCATCAGCCACATCGAAGAGAATTGGCGGTGGCAATTCAATTCCATCCTGTGGAAATGAATGAGAATCAGCCATCCAAAAATATCGAAATTATCAAAATAAATCTACGACTAATCAAATTAATCCATGTTTTCTCCATACTCACCAATCTCAGGAGCTTTGGGAATCTCTTCCTCACGTCACTGTCGACAGGAAATAAAAGCCAGAAGCACGGAAGCTCCACGTTAATCGTAAGAAAAAAAAATAATTTTTTGTAATTAATTATAGGGCTAGAATTACTGAATTCATGAACTACTGACTTACATGATTGATTATTGATTGATTGATTAAAAAAAAATCATCCAATTCCCTGTAGTATTACATCTAAAAATCCAATAAATGTGAAAGAATACACGAAAAAGAATGAATCACAGTACCTGACATAATCATCTTGTCTTGTCCTGTACTTGTTGCACACCGGATTTCCAGCTAATTTGAGCTCATCAAGTTTCAAGTCTTTTATTACGTCAATCTGGTTGATTTCCCTTATCTGCAAGTATCAAGATACATTTCCAGAATTAGATTGAATGAAAAATATACTCGATTGTATCATTATTTCAAAAATATATTTTCAATGACAATTTATGTCTTGAGTCAATTGTTAAACAATTGGTTAAACATCGAAGAATATCAGGATAGACGACAGGAAAAGACAAGAAAAAATTAACAATAAAATAGTTGGTATCAGTCTTAACTTTCTTAAGCAGTAGTGAAATTGATGATAAAGCGACATATAAATAATGCTTATACTGCTAGAATCAAGGAATTAATTGTTCAGATTGTTCAAAATAAACTTTTCAAATGAGCAAAATTTTTTAATTGGAAACTTTTTGATGCAAAAACTCGTAATTCTACAAATGAGAATTCTCTACAATAAAGGAGTAGATGCTTTCATTCCTGCACCTCCCCCAGATTTATGCAAAAATAACTGGAAGAGTTCAACCCTGAGAACAACAACTTCTTCAGCTAAGTAAACTAATTTGCGAGAAACTCCACAGCCTTTCATTATCGAGTTGTTGGCAACGAAGGAGCCTCTTTAATTTTGCCCCCCTCCCTAATATTTTTCTTTACATAGAGGGACTTTAAAGATTATAATGCTATTTATCTTTTTTAATTGTTTTTCGTACATAACCATGTTGACTACCTCGCTGCAGAGTTAGTGAAACATTATCAAACAATGGGTATTTAAAAATAGTATTTGTATTTTCCCAATTACCCCTAAAATATATATTTTCAATTACCTTATTATCTCCAATGTACAAAATCTTGAGATTTGGAAATTTTTTGTTTAGCACATTGAGCCTCTCAATGACGTGCAGCTTGTTATTATCCAAATTTAAGGCCTCCAAGTTGGGAAGGTTTTCAGCCACGATATCCAATACAGTCATAAGCATAGCTGGTCTGAATAGGGCACAAAAATAATCACTAGCGAGTTCCGGATCAGCATGAAATCGGGAAAGATCGATGGCATTGGTCTCCGGGACGTATCTCTTGGCCATCGCCATCTTCATTTTTTCCTTGAGTGTGTCATCAACTTCAACCTGTGGAAATCCAGGTCTAATTCTTACAGGTATTTTGAATCCATCAGGACCGGTGATTCTCCTGTCACACTGGAGTAGTTTATTCGCTATTTTCTGGTCATCGATGAAGAATACGATGTCCTTATCGAAGGCTTTATACATTATCGGTACAAATGTAGTTTCCATGTGGCTCGCAAGAGTATTTACAAGGAAATCTTTGTCGAACTTGTTGCCAAACGGTATGATGACTTTGTACCAATTGGCATCCCCGATGGGGCCCTGTTTCGATCGATTCATGAGAACAGGAAGTCTTGATGCCCTGGAGACGGGACTATTTCGTCCTCGAAGACCAATCCCCCTGCCACGGCCACGAAACATTAGGGAGCGTCCATTATTATTCGTTCCTGACGACATAGTAATGTCATCATCGAGACTCGTTTTTAAAGCCCTCTCCAAATCCTTGGAAAAGGCACGCTTCCCACTTCGCGAGTGCGTCTGATTCTTAAATGATACCCTGGGCCTACTTCCTCCACTGAATTGTTTCATTTCGGTGTCTGTACTTCTTGGAACACGATCGTCGTGCACTGAAAACGTAAGTGTTTTTTTTTCATTTTGATAATTGTGAATGGGTGATGAAATGACGTTGTTACAGATGGTCATGCAAATGGGTTAACAACGAGAGTGAACATTTCACATTTTTAAGGTTGTACTTACCGAAATAATGTTTATCCTCAGACCTGCGACCGCCCCATTGGGATTTATTAGATTTTTTCGGCATTTTCAATCGCAAAACACAAGAAATTAGTTAAAAGAAACGCAGCCACAACACAATCAGCATGTGATGAGTGGCTTCGCAGTACGTTTTTGAGGCCACTCGAGCTGACTCGAACATGGCCGACAATTACCCGGGGGGGGGGGGGGGGGGGCGCCCCCCGCCCCCTTTTTCTCCCCGCCGGGGGGGGGGGCGGGCCGCAAGATGGCGACGAGACAGGCAACAGACAACAGTTTGCTCAACACTGGGACAGAATGCATCGGTCCTTACCAGTCAATGTTACATCATCAGCCGACAATTGCTAATAACAATTCCTTCTGGTAATATCAAAAGAATTATTACGCTTTTGAGAGGCAATGAAACTTCATCATCTGAACGAAACAAAGAAGATTACAAGTTTTTTCCTTGTAAAATGATTACTTTGCAAACCTCAAATTTTTACTTTATGTATAAGCGTGGTATCTATAGTCTAAGCATTTGGATATTGGTAATTATCGATTTTTCAAGAAAAACTTGAAATCTAAATTTTCATGCAGCTGATAAGTTGCATTGCCTCTGAAGTACGTCTAAAAACTATAATAATAAAAAACACATAATTAACCGTGATTTTGGTCTCACGTAAATCATTCATTTTTTTTGGCAGAAAACAATGGTTGGAAGGGCTTCTCTCCCTGATAGAGACAGTGGATCGCCTTTCATTTCAATGGTGTCAACCGATCGATGGGAACCCTTTCAGTGAGTTTATTTCATTGAGCATATTTTCATAATAATTCGCTTTTTCTGAAAACCATGAAAAAAAATGTTTTCATGTCCGAGAAACGTTACAAATCATTTGCAGGTTTCATCGAGATTGGGTATAGAAATTTGGTCCTATACATGGGTTTTTATAGGATTTATTCACGAAGCGGTAATTCGTGTACTGGAAAATTCTATAAATAAAACAAAAATAGAGGGCATTGTGAGAACACGTATCGTTAGTCAAAGAAAGATGGGGGGTGGATTCAACAAAGTAATGACAATGATTATAATTGTGGTAACAATAATGACGAATAATGATAATAATATCCTAGCATATAGATTTATCAAATTGAAAATCAGAAATATTTGCAACAGTTTTCAATAAAATAATCTTTAAACTTGATTTAAAAATAAGTAATAAAATGTAAAATGGCCAATACATTTGCAAGTTGTCAATTATTTACATCATTATTATTGACACGGAATAGATTGTTCAGTTGTTCTTTGGCGGAGATTATTGATTCTCGTGTTACTTCTTTCTTTTTTTTAACTGAATGAATAAATTTTTAAAAAACCGGTTAGTATTGGGATGGGTCGCCACTTGTAAACACCACGTGCCGTTGGCATTCTTCTGTTATTTTGGACTCTGTTTTTGTCAATATTGAAATGACCTATTTGTGGAATTGCCTCTATTTTTAGAGAGTGTGTATAGTTCAATCACGAAATAGATTTTTCGTAGCCCTAATTTGGTCACTATATACAAACTAGTCATTTGGTCATTTCTGCACACTTGCATGGATGCGAATTCACTCATGTTGTCCGGATGCGGGTAGTAAATTTCGGGTAATGTCGGCCAACGATCGGCTTCATTTAGCATGGGAAAAAATTATTCGTCTGTTAAAAATAATTTTCTCTCCCGGCAAATTTCGGATGTAAATGATTTAAAAAAAAAACGATAATTCATTGAACATTTCAATTGACGACGTAGAGTTTTTCATCTGAAACTATTCTGAAAAAAATATACGATTGTGTTGCAAGACTTAATTAAAAGGAATAATTAGAATTGATCGATCTGATAATTTCATTTTTGATAGACACTAGGGCATAATGCGATCAATAGGACGACGAATAAAATGTGAATAATCGAAACAATTAGTCATTGTCAATTTCTTTTACGATAACGATATTTCGATATTGCATTGATCCTGAAACAGCTGACTTGATCAAAGCAAAACAAATACATATTGAAAAAAACGTTTTCTGTATTTATAACACGTAAAAATGTCCACTGTTCATTCGTGGAATTGTAGAAAATTTAATTTCTTCAAATCGACTGGTCGTAAGAGCTCAATTCATCCTCTAAAAGTGATTAAACGTGTTCACCATGTCCGTCTGTCAGCGTACATTGTGCGACACGCGTTTGTCCTTGTGTTAAATCCTCGTCTTTTCCTATCTATGGAAAAATCCTCGATAATTTTCGTATTTATTATAGGATTAATCCCCTCGGTACTGTGAGCATGGGAGTGAGTGTACATTCGATGGAATCCGACAACCAGCTGCATGTGACATCACACGAGTCTGGTTTTTCATACGACCAATAGAGAAACACTGAACAATTCATTTTCCCCCTTTTTCTTTGGCTGGCTCTCTCTTTCACTTGGTGTTTGCTGTCTTTCGGTAAGCCGCTTATGTTAATGCACGATTTTTGCGCTTTTTTGGAAATTTATCCACCCTGCGTAGTTAATCCGACATGAGACAGGGATTGAGAACAATAATTTTACTCCAATAGAAACGCATTATCGAGGGTTATGGTTAGAGAGTGAGAGATATGGGGCAATTTTTATGATTCTACTTTTATTCAGAAAAGTATGGAGAGATTATTCTCATTTCGCCAGAATATTTAATCTTTCGAAAGGACCACTGGAGTGGGGCCAAAGATAAAAGAAAGTTTAAGTTTCCGCCTTCGTTTGATTTCGACATTCAGTTTTGCCGATTTTCCTAGGGCCAGAATCGCGGGTAGTCGTGCAAAGAGTTCACTTGAGGGTAAAATTTCTTTATCCATTCAATGCTAAAAATAGCTTCATTCCGCGGCTACTGTAATAAATAGTAGAATAGGATTGAACCACCCTCCGCACTCCGATGTCTAACGTTATCTTTAATCTTTTTTTTTTACTTCTTTCGTCATACGAGTATCAACGTGAGATAATCATCACTGAAAAGACTTTCTAATGTGATAAGGATCATAACAATGAGCAGGATTATGAACTAAGTAGAAACGTCAAAGTTTTGGGTGAAGTGAGTGAAATGAACTCATTTCTCTCACCAACTTTTTCTATTGAAATATGCACGGCCTTTTTGTGAGAGAAATTATGTAGGTGTTGAGAATTATAGAGAAAGGTGGAATATCTGCAATGAAATTCCGTCAGAAAATCCCGGAAAGGGGAAACGAAAATAAATTTTTGATATGGATTTCATTCCATAGTTATTATCATTTTTTTATAATGAAGAAAAATTTTAGGCCCTGTACAATATAGTCGCCGAGGAATAAATATAGATATTAGGACTTTTTGAAAATTTAACGTAGTCTAGGGGCACCATTTCTCCATAAATTCTCCATGCAACTGAACGAATAATATTTAAATCAGACAATTGAAATTATTATAGATACGTGTCGGAAATGAGGATTACGTCATTGTCAATATTTTCGGTAAAATGCGTAAGGTTTGTCAAGGGTTTTTTTTTCAAATAATACGGTAGTGTTAGTGTGAGACCCAGTGAAGGTGTTGGAGACAATAAAGGACCGTGAAAGGCCGTTGTCATGGACAAACCGAAAGATCCCAAGGTAGACACAGGCGACAAAGTAACATTTTGTTATCGATTGAGGATAATAACTGCGCAATTTTTTTAATACAACCGTTTACAGAAGAAAGGAGACCAGAAAAAAAATTATAACTGCCCCTTAGGCCTACCGGCATAATTCAGATTTTAGTATATGTGTTTTGTAGCGTCCGCAAGGCATTTACAGAGAGATTACAAGTTACAAATTAGACTCATATATCGAGGGATTAGATTCTACGCTGTCGATATATACTTTATAGTTTGGGATAAATGGGATGGGATGGAGGGGGCTTTACTGGTATACACTGTGCAAACAAGAGTTCTGAACCGACGGACTACATCTGGACAGCTAGTGAACGTATTAACGTCATAATTCAAGGAAATATTTCATGAGTTTACTCAGGATATTTTTTAAAAATATCCCTTTCTCTTTATCGTTTTGAAGGGTTCGAGAGGCTTGGAGGTATGCTTTCAACAATACAAATTTTTTATCTTTTTTTCAAGTAATGGAAATAAGCAGTGGGGAAGAAAATTACGAGCACTTTATCTCGCAATCAAAATTCCCTCGTATTCTATTGAAAAAACGCGCAAACCTCACTATCAATTTAAATAAAGATGACCAGTTTGGACTTATTGGGTTCTAAAACGTAGATCCCAAATTTTATGTAAACATTTTTTTCGCTAATTATTGATGCAAAAGTTAATAGAAAGGATAATAATGTGTTGGGTAATTTTAATTAGATTATCTTATTCTAATTGTGTCTGCTGGATCCACTGACAGAAAAAAATTGGTTTTACCCAAAAATTTCTATTTAAACCAACTGTCATTTGCTTGATAATTTTTAAATAGATATAATTCTAAACCGAATAGCAGGCTCTTCTCGAGATGTAGTTTATTTGGAGGAAATGTAACGAGCCTAGAGTTGAAGTTTTCCTTATTTATCACAAGAATGACATTATTTCATTTCTCTTCTACCTAAAAGTTGGTTGTCCTATTGCATGTAATAATCACTCTAAGAACAGGAAATCATGATAAAAATCACTTTTTTTATCAGTGTAATTCAAAGAACCACGAGGGGATTTGAATTATAATGCTTGACCACCCGCTCGAAATCATAACAAATATATATACTATTTATCTATATATATATGGATGGATATATCCTCTTACATTCACGAGTTTTGTGAGTTTTGTGGGCGTCATGGACCCTCTTATTATTGAACCAGACGTGAGCTTCATATAAGTGAAGTTTAATGAGTTTCGCAAGATAAAAAAGTTATAAAATACATATGAAATTGAAGGGGCAAAATTAAAGAAGGGAATTTATATAGCACAGTGTTCTATCGTCAGAGGAAACAATTGTTATTCCCAATAAAATTGACAAAAATTTTTTTGTTGAAAAAGTGGATACCCCAGGTCGGGTGTCTTTGTAAGGGCAATTATGAAATAATTGCATAAATATTTTCATGCACATCGGTGCAGTCGATCGCTTTCCATATATATATACCCGGAGGATATATATCAATGTACAAAATGTTTGAAAGGGTTACTTAATTCACATATGGCTATTCCAAATTCCCAACTTCTGTTTGATTTTATAATATTCTTTGCTTTACTTGATTGACATTTGTCTACGAATCTACAAATTTTGAGGGTAACCGAAGCGTAATCTATTCAATAATTAGTTCTTTACTCTTTTAGCACAGTGAATTTGGTTGCAGAACAAACTTTGTACTGAGAAATTTCTTGCAAGCGCATTGATTATTCTATTAGCATGTTTGATTCCCCCAACAGTCGGCCGGTAATTACGGACAATCCTCAATCAATGACAAAGGTCCGAGGCGTCGAGACGGTAAATTCAGTTATCGGGCCTCGTGACTATCGAGTTATTTTCCCCTACAGTTCCATTTTCCCCTTTTCTTTTTACAATTCACACGTCAGCATAGAGCCTTAGAATTGTCCATTGAGTGAATTACGATTTACATTACGGGTAGCCGAGATTGCGTTACCGGGAAATATTTATTGTGGCACGCGGCCGAGGGTTTCACTGGTGGCTATATTGCGTTGCGCTTTATGTCACAATTTACGCGTACAGTAACACGGAGGATGTCTCCGAGACGGGGTTATCGCATCCTTGTTTCATTCTCTGTCAGTTGGGTGAAGCATTTTACAGATAGAAAGAGAGTAATCAGTAAAAATCACATTTTATGTTATTCTGAACACGTGTATGACTGATGCTGTTTGTTCTGGGGGTTAAACAATTGGTAAAGTTTAGCAGTCGTCGAATGATGTTGGAGAGGATAGGGTGAACTTTTTTAAAAAATAGAACAAGTAATAATTAGGAAAATTTTCGTTGATGTATCCATCTTGAACTTACACTGAAAATTCAAAAGAACCTCATTAAAAATTTCTAATTTAAGGAAAATGTCCGCAGAAATTGTAAATTTCAATCCTTTCGGATGTCTCGTTGGATAAATATTCAAATTTTTAGATAACATTCAAACAACATTGACGTACGTGAAACTGGAGATATTACATTTATTTACATACATTATTAGAAATTTTTGGTAAATTACCGAATAACTTCATTTGCATTTACAATGTTATGGATTTGCGTTCAATTCAAATTCAAATTATTGATGAAATGTTGTATTTAATTTGGACAGTATAATTGGATTTTTCATGGTAGATTATTGTAGCCATTTTCGTGGAATGTAGGATTTTCAAGCTCATTGAAAAATTAACCATCTACTCCAATTAAATATTCAGTGCATTAAAAAATGAGTAAAATGGTTACCTGAATTCTTAAAGTATTCTGTAGCGTTGATTGACATGCCGAACTAATAATAGCCATTCCATTGAATACTTTAGTATTCCCCTGATTTCTCAGTAAAAATGCAGGGAATATGTAGATTATAACACAGGCTACTTTACACGGCCAACTCGAGATATTTTGGAGGCATAAATTAAATCCTAAGATTGAATGTGTAAAATTGTTCCAGGGATGATATTGATTTTCAATATACCACACTGTATCAGGCTTGCAGCCATACATCGAAAAATAAACTTAGTAGTATTATTATTGAATATACCGGCCGTAAAAATGTCGTTGTAAAATAAATGCAAGTTTCATGTTAATGAGTAGGTAAAAATTACCAGTTTTGTTTTTCATCTCGGGAATAATTTTCTAACAGTGTGAATGCTCATGTGGATGAACGGAACACCTTAAACTCGACTTTCTTTCTAAAGTATATTGTTAAATTTCAAGTTAGTAGGGCGGTCTTGAGTTGAGAATGTGTGGTGAAGTCTCGTATTTGAAGGTATTGAGCGTCATCTCTAGGGTCACCGAGGGTTCGTGACGCAGCTGAACATAATAAAGGCCAAACTTTGACCCGGTTATTTCCTTCAAATTATTTACTGAATTATTTCATGTAAATGTATCGAAATTATAACAATTTCGGTAAATATGTTCTTAAACTTATAATGCATTCGCAATGCCACGCATTTTCGTGCTGATTATGCATGTTTTTATTCACAAATTCAAGGATGTTGGCAAATTTTTAACTGAGCTGAGCTTGGCGTCACCATATATTTATTTCCTTTTTTTTTATTTTCCAAAATAACTGTATTTTTAATTGTTATTCATCATTATTTTAATTCATAGGCGAATTTTAATTCAATTTCCCTCTCTGCATTAACAATTAAATCGAATTTTATATTACTCAATTTAAGCCTCGTATACAATATCCCAGTATGTTACAGTAAAATTGAATGTTGGCCAATGTTTTTTCAACCACCGTTGAAATTACAAATGGACATTTTTAAATTGCCTTCGACGAGTGAAAAAAACAAGTTTTCACTCCAAATACATCGGTACACAAGACAATTTCCATTTATTTTCCATGTTATAGCTTGTCCATAGTCCTTTAAATCTCCACTCATCCGAATACACGAAGTACGCATAAATGGTAATGTTTATATTCAACGCGATTATCTCTCTATTATTCTCCGAGTTGTAAAAAACAATAGCTAAACAAATGAATGATATGTTAATTCAATAAGTGGAAATCGACACGTACAATACCTCGGAATATCAGTAGAATGTTTTTCTCCATTCAATATCACACATCCGCACGTTGAGTTTCATCCTCGTAATTTATAGTTGCATTTGCGACTAACTCCGTGACTAAGTTACCGTGGCAAGATCCTTTAGTCCCCTTGCACATTTATAAACATAATATACGGTGCATGGATACTCGGTTAAAGATAAAAAGTACACGATGTGGAGATATGAGAGTGACAAAGAGAGAGAGAGAGAGAGAGAGAGAGAGAGAGAGAGAGAGAGAGAGAGAGAGAGAGAGGGGGGGGGGGGGGGGTGAGAAATGGCCTGGCAATCAACTGTGACTCATTTGAGTTTACATTCTGTTAAAAGCGGAAGGGCTGAGGTAGCAGATATAACTGGTGGGTCTATGCAATATTGTAGAAGCTCTTTCTGGATTTGTCACGCGTTAAATTTGTCTCTCTTTTTGACTTTTCTCTATTCTAGTGTGTTTACTGCTTTGAGCGTTTAGCCATGAGGATGATTCGATTTTGATCATCTCTGGGGACCCCGAGAACTGTTGTTCCACTTGAAAAATAATTGGATTGTGTATGGGGAATCGTGTCCCATAAAATTTTCTATGTTCAGAGTGAAAAGCGCGTTTGCGATATTTTTACACATTTTTTCTAATAGCTGTTATTTTTATTTTTCGTTTTTCGTTCGATTATAACTTTTAGCCGGGAGGAAGGATTCCACTTTCCACTCATTTTCAGCGAAAATTAAGGGAAGCTAACGGATTAGTGATGGCATTGGCTGACGCCTACTCAAGAGCGCTTCAGGCGTATACGATCACTGGAATTATTAGCAATTTCTTTTTATCGAACGTACTTACTAATCTATTTACATTTAGTTTGGAATGAGGTGGGAGTGAAAATCACCTTACATTTTCATATAATGCAATTAGGAGATGAGATTTACTCAATTGGAAAGTTGATGTTAACCCTTGGTATTTTCATTCTGCTCTGCTTAGCAATATTTTGAGGTCGAATAAAATATGTAACTATGTAGTTAGTGTTTATTGCAATTAGAGAGCTACGAAGGAATTATCACGAGATATTTTCTCTCGGAAACTTCTTCCGTTTCAAAGCCCCTAGGTTACATGAAAAGAAGTTATACATAAATCAAGTATATTTTATATTTAAATGGGGGACATTTTGATTCCGCGATAATTTTTGGTTGTAGTAGTTGCTTCTAAAATCCATGAATTTTTTTTTCATGCGGAGTGTGACGTATTGGGATCGACCAATACGTCGATTATAAATAAATATTATAATAATAATAGGAGCAATGGTGGATGACGTGAACTAGGGATATGATTCCTCTTTCCGGTCATCCAGACATTGGTCAGCAGTCACACGGTGTCCTCTGCATACCGAAATAAGCAGTTTCACGATTTTGCATAGCCCAGTCCATATTAGTGGACTGTTTGAAAGGGTGAGCCTCTGTCAATGATGACAATGATGCCTCATTGTACCTAAATTTATAAGAAAAAAATCGATAACGATCGGAAAAAATAGAAAATTTAATTGCATCCGCCACTGGGTTTCTTCTATTCTACTCGAATGCGTAATATTAATAAGAGAGGAATGAATATTTACTTCAAGGCGTTGGAATAAAAAATAAAGAAATATCAAAGTAATTTCACGTGAAGTATGAACTCCGGAACATTAAATAAAAAACGATAATACGGGAATTTAATAAAAGGGAAGCATTCACCGGTGCGCGGATGTTCAACAGAATTTCCTCCCACCTTTGGCATATTGGTGACTTATTTCGCTATATAGCATTGCCTATACCCAGAAATCTGGTGAAATCAGAGTGATCCACTTCCTTTACATTTCCACCCTAAGAAAGACATAAAAACTTTTTGGTATTTGTCTGGGTGTAGATTTATTCTCATTTTTATTTCGTCTCTTGAGCCCTGCGTAAAAGCGCTTCCACCCAGCACGGATTGTAACTGGCTATTCCCGCCAAGGCGGAAGTGGGATCCTTGAGGGGTAACCCGGGCCCGAACAATTTCAAAGAGATATCCTATTATCTGCAACCTTCGATACCTACCTATGCCGCTTCATGTAGTTAGCTCGGCCCTCAAAGACGAGAATGGAGAGATAATACGAGTGGTTATATTCTCCCAGGAAATTGTCCAATCTTATGCTTCTCATCCCCTGCTCATAAAAAAATTCCCAAATGTGACAGGAGATAATTAAAAAACACTTAGGCGGCTATATTTCCACGTTGGTTAAAGAATTCATAGGTTAGAGGAATGAAAATAATGGATTTCAATGCCGTTAATTTATTGAAATCCGATAAGTAACATTTAAAGAGAGAACTAAAACATGTTTGCATGAATTGGCCAAGAATACCTTGAGACACAGACATTGTGGACTAATTAAGGTACTGCCGCAGCTGCCTATGATTGTGAAACATTTTACGAATGCGAAAATTCTTTTATTCGTCATTTAAATATTACTAAACGAATTTCAATAATTCTCCCGGCAATAGAATCCTGAGCTTCACTTCTACTTACTCACGAATTCTGAATGAACCAAAATGGAAATGTCACTCTGCATATACACGGAAAGAATAAAATTTTCATTATTTACTTTCGGAGCATAGCAGTTTTTAATATGGAAAATCAAATGCAGAACAGTACTTGCCATACGGGAAAATTCCCTGTTTAACGTAGTAATTGTCAGGAGGAATGAAAGGATTACTGGAAGAAAAAAATTCGACGTTCTTCTCGCCCACTGGAGTTTTTAATAGTATTTAATGTACAAGAAAAAACTTCAATAGAAATAATGAAACAGAAATTAAAAATCTGTAAAATGCATCCTCTAGAACCAGAAAGCGGGCAAATCGGTAGAATTCTATAATAAAATTGTCTCGTGAATTCGCTAGGATTTTCTATTAGATTTTTTCATACGTCCAGTTTTCCTTGAAATATTAAAAAATGATTGTTTTATTAGATCCGTACCACTATAGGATATTTTTCCTTTCATCTCGTTGGCATTTTTATTTCTAGAACAATTGCTGCAGGTTATGTATTATGAGACCATAATGAGCATTCACCCAATCTGAAATAACTGACTAAACTTCCATTGTACCATCCCAATATGAATTGCCATAAATCGGCGTTGAATTCCAATCGACCGCAGTTTATAAATTCAATACATATGTGTACACCCCTCCACTCGCGTTCATTCAATCCACCAGCGTCAAACGTATCGACCATAAAAAAATAAAAGAAGATACGCGTAGCCAATAAGAATAACGTCGCACGTGATGAATAATACGATTACAGTCCATTGACCATTGACGCTTTCATTTGGTGTTTTTGGGATAAAAACCCCTGGAAAATTTATCCCATTCAGCGAATGGGCGGTACGTGTATTTAGTCGAGTGTGCCTCAATTGTCGTGTGGATCCTCTATGCATCCATTTGTGGATGAATCAGCGAGGGAGGTGTAGAGGGATGTAGAAAAAGAAACCGAGGAAAAATATTTGTTGGATTTTTATTTGTATGTAGAAGCACAGAAATAATGATAAAAGAGCATCCAGCGCCACCTGGACTAAGAAATGCGATCGTTCATCTGTAAAATTGCCGTAAAATTGCCGCGAGAGCGATATTTTATTCCTTTGAGAGGCCCCTTAGACTCCACTTTTTGGGGTGTTTATGGGATTTTATGGACTCATGGAGGTGAAGAGGGGTTGAGGGGCTCTCAAAAAGATCATTTCTTGGTGTCACACCTGGTACAACTGAAATGAGACCCTGCGGTCTGCCGTCATTGGCATCTCGTTCCACTCTCCTTTTTTTTTTATTCGAGAGTAGATTTGACTAGAACAACGATTCGCGCGCGCCTCGTATGCTGTCAGTGTCATGTGTCTGCATCGAAACACAAGTCGTATTAACCTTTTGGAAAATCTATAACGCTCAGCGATGAGAACCCCAATACGGACATATCATGACATGTCAACCCCAAGACAGTGACCATGAAAAATGATCATAAGTAAGAAGTATAACATTGGCCTTTGAGGGAAAACAGAGTACGAAGTTTTCGTGGACTTCAGTAAAAAACTGTTATTTTTAAAAATAAATATAAAAATGGAATAAAAGTCAGTCTGTTTGCAGCGATTGTTTACTAGATGTTATCTTAGATTTTATTATCATCTTTTTGTATTCAGTTTTTTTTATGACGATGGAAGGGCTTTGAAAAATGCTCTATATAATATGGTTTTTCATGGAATGGGGGAGTCTTTCATAATGTCCTGTCATCACTCGACGCCAGGCGTGCCTTTAATAAGCAGGTGTTGGCGGGAGACGCTTATTACAGTGGCACGCGTACTTACATGTAACCCCCGAATGTGTTGTCTTGGCTTTCTATTTAATACTGCAAGTTGAGTGGAATTTCCATGTGTTTATGTAGGCAGAGCTGAGTTTGCAGTTTTGTTTATGTATTTATATTATGCACACTAACAATGGAGGTAGATTAAACCACTAGTCATTCATTTTTGGGGTGAGGTCAAAGTAGACATTTTTTGCGCATCCACATTTGACTTTAATTTTGTAGAGGAAATGTGATACTACATCAAAGACGATTATTTTCCGGATTCTTCAGTCTTTTCCGGATGAATTTAATTTTTTAAATAATTTAAATAAACAAGTAAGTAGTAGTATAACAAGTATAAGTAGTAGAAAACCGCGTCTCGACGGGAAGAATCAATTGTCTCATTATTTGCAATTTAAGGTGAATCTAAATATTTCAAAATTATCACAACAAATTTCAGCTTCAATTACTTTTTTTTATTCAATAAATGAGTAAAACTTTATTTCGTTCGTCCAGCAATAATCAGGATTTACCCACAACCTTAGACGAGAATTGGCTTACAACCCTGATCCAATGATGACACCCAAGGTTGGATCGAGGCTCGAACACTGGTGGGATCTCCAGTCTTGGAGAGATAGTTATTTTTCAATGTTCGTTCAATCTTGTATGTCGAGGCTCGACCAGTCTTTGTCAATCCTGAATCAAGTCTGATCCAACCTTGTTTCCATCGTTCGTTCCTACCTGGGGAACGTTTACTGTGGACGATTTTGCACCGCCATAGAGATAACCTGCCCGAGACTGTCAACGTGAATGAATCATCCTGATCATAACTTTCTTTCTGTCCCATCTAATCCCCAGTTGCCAGAATAAAATATGCAATATATATTCGATTCTCCAGAGTAATCCGTGAATGCGGATCAGACACGTATAGGACACTCCGACAGTTTATTCCCCCATATGCATCATATGAATTTATAAAATGTACCTGAGGGATCCGCCAACAATATGAATAGTCGAGTTGAAAATATATCAAGAGCTGTGTACACAGAGCAACATAAACTGTATGTTACGAAAAGTAGGGTCTGGTTAGGATGCAGTTGCCGCGTCATTGCGGATCCATTATTCCCTGTAGCAACTAGCCGGACGTCTCACGATGCGTCAGAAAGTGAAGCCTTCAGGAAGAATAAAGAAGATACTCCCCGGCTTTTAGTAAATTGCGAAAAGGATAATATATTCACTTTATCTGATCCAATCCATCCGCCACATGTTCGATCGATTGAATTGCATTTTTTTTTTATCAAACTCTCATGAATATTTATTCGTTAAATCAATCATCGTCACTGCAACGGCTCTTTCTTCTCTCACTGCCAATAAAATGCCGATTGTTTCTCACTGCATTTCCTTCACTCTATCTTCCGATCAACGAGAAATGACGAAACTATAAATCAGTAGGGAGAGAGTTAGGTGGAAATAAAAGGAATTCTCGTGACTATAGAATACACTTAAATATTTGAAAATGGGAATTAATAAGAATTAAAATTAAAAAATTCTGCTACTACTGAATTTTGAGCAAAATTTCTAATTTCATTCCACTTTCAAAATTCAAATGAACGAACGAATTAATAATGTTAAAATTATAAATTATAATGTAATGGATTTCTCGAATTCTCCTGATATTTATTATACGTATCAATAAAAAAAATCGCATTTCGAATAGTAAAAAAAAGTAGGAAAAAAATATAAGTGAAAAACCAAAAAATGACAAGTCAATCCGATTTGCTTCAAATGGCGGAATTCCTCTCAAGAATTATGACAAAAACAGTCTCTGCCAGTTGAAGAAATCCTCTTTGGCATACTCGAGAGAATAATAATAATAATTTAAGTCGCAGTAAGAATAATGGATGAGAGGAGTTCTATACTAGAATGCAAACATGAAAGAGTGAGCGCCGTATTTCATATATCTCGGATTATTTGAGTGCAGTAGCGAGGGTGGGATTTTTATGAATGAAAAATTTTTCAAGCCCAGTAGGTAAGATTCACTCACTGTAAATGAGCTTAGGAGATCAGTGCACCGAGTGACCAGGGCCAAAAAGACGTGCATCAGCCAGTAAAGCAGATAAACTCGGTTCATTCTCTTTTCTTTCAGTAGGGAGAAAAAAAAAGAGCGTCGCTGGTAGTTTCACGGACGACGTCATTACGCCCCATGATATTCTCACGGGTGAGACTGCCTCTGTACCAAGTGCATTATTATATCCGTTTTGGGGATGCAACCGGGGCCGATTCATCGTGCCTAACAAGCCGTGGGGTATCCATATACATGGCAGATATTGCTTGGGCCTCTTTTGCGCGTGTCAAAACACGAAACAGTGCAATAGAGAGGGGATGTCATGTGCCATGAGAGGGAGAAAGAGAGAGAGAGGAGAGAGAGGAAGAAAGGAAAATATTACTGAGAAAATTATCGAATGATCTACGCAAGAATAGTCATGAGTGAAGGTAATACAGTGGGATCGTGTGGCTGCTCTTCAGTTGCATTGTTGGTGAACACAATGTGATGAAGTAGTGAATGGACATGGAGTATCTTTTTTTGTGAATGGCCTTCCATACCACCTTTATAATTTTATTAATATTCGAGTTTTATTCAGCCCATCTCCATTCAAAGTATTTCCTATGCCTGTAATAATAATTATTGACGTTGAGGAAATGTGGAAAACCGGGGCGGGTAATTATTATCTTGACATTTGTTTTTGTTGTGTTAAAAAATTATTTTTCTCGCGTATGACAATCTCGAATTTTTGGATGGTTGAATGAGCGTATGTTGAGTTACGAAAAATCCATTATATATTGAGATTCTTCAAACTAATAAATTCGTTTATATCATACTCGTAAATCTTATGAGCTCCAAGTTCTCCAATTTTGCTTCGGAAAAGGCATAACTAGAATTATGTATTTATTTAATAGGAGACAAATCATGGGAATAGTTGAGTTGGATCAATAACAATTTTGGTTTGTAACTTATTTTCTATCATTGATGGAGTTTCAGTTGTAATAATCTGATTTATCTACTATAAGTTGAATGGAGCGCGTCGTTGGTAGGAATGAAAAAACGACTGGAAATCGAAGAATCTATTCTAGATTCATCTATTCGTGACATAAGAGAAGACGAAAAGGGTTTTTTTTGTCACTCTTTGCTTCATAGAATACCGTTCCTTAGGGAATATACTGAGAGTCGCTCTTATGTCATTGATTGTTACTACCGCCGATTGACAGGCATCTTTTTGTGCTTCGACAAATGAAATGTGCCTTGGTAGTTCGACGAATGCAATGAAAAGGATTTTCCGGGCTATCTCCTTCATCCATGTCTACGCTCTCTCTTTTATCTCAGAAGGAAATAAAAGCTCGGATCGTGTGTCTTTTCTTTCGTACCGTGCACGTGGAGACATATGTTGTTCCATGCATGTTGTCCTCGGATGTAGATAAATATAGGAGAAGATGGTGTATATTTGCCATTCCCATCATTTTTATTTCCCTTTTTTTCAGTTTTTTTTTCTGTTATGGCCCCGCTTGTTTCTATTCTCTTGTTCATTCACTCCAATAGATCACCTCCTTTTCACGTTATTTCTTCTTTTTCGTTCATCCTTGTAGATTGAGAGTAGTCCTCGAGGTGAGTAGATACAGCGAGGAGTGTATTCAGCATCCGTAAAACCGGTAGTTGCTCTGTGCCGGTGAAATGAGCCAAGTTAATTGCACGAAAAATCCCGGTTGCACTTGGATAACAACGGCACTGGCAATTTTTCGGGACTTGAGGGCTCAAAGGAGTATTTTTCTACAATTTCGGGTACTGATTTCTCTTCTATACTCTTTCCACATGATCGTTTTTTCCCTTTTTAAATGAAAAAATTGAAGTTCATTGTTAATCATGTCAGCCAAATTGAAGAGGAAGAAAAAGAATTTCCTTGTACTTATAAAATTGGCCTTTCTTTCCTAATTTTCTCGCAGACAGATTTTTATCGTTTTCCTATACTGATTTTTCGTAGTATTTTTGTCATCCTATTATCTAACTTACAAAATCTAGGGGAAAGAAATGAAGTAAATACCAGTATATTTATGATCCTCTAATAATAAAAGAAAAAGAAGTTGCTGAGACTTCGGTAAATGTGGGTCCCCAATCAAATTTGAAATATTTTGAATATTATCAATATTGGTTTAAGCACTAGGTTTTTTATTCTAATTTTTATCTTGATTTGTAGATTATTACAATTCATGGATTTCCACTTGGTAACTCAATTCCCTAAGAGCCTGCATAAATAAAAATAGTTTATTTGGCACTGTCAAAACTGTTACGACAGTAATATTCCGTTTTTTAATTAGAGAGTTCAACGTATTTTTAATGGATAAATCTCCCAACGGAATGGGCAAGAGAAATAGAAAAGTAAGAAAGAAACCAGAGGAAATATCCTCGAGTGCTGAAATTGGCCTCTTATTCAAGATTCCCTAAAAATCACTTTAATATGCGGCATATACATATACATACCCTCGGCAATTTAATTTCATCGAATAAGTTCAAGAAAGTAGAAAAGAATCAGAAATAAAGTTGTATATTTCAAAGAAATCAATAGAGCTGCACTTGAAAAATCTCATCATGGTTGATATCTGCGAGCTTCTTTCGTACATTCCACGTGTATATTCTGATGGGCGGGGTAAATACGTCATGCAATCTTGTTCCTCAATCACAGAATTTTTCTTGAGTTTCCCTAATATCACTCCTCTTGAGAAATTCAGAAGTTCATGCAACATCATTCCCCAATCACACCGCGATATATACTACATAACGTAGTGAGGTATCTCGACAACTTATTCTGGGAACTACCTCTGCACGCTTGTGGTATATTCCGCCCTGGGGAAAGAAATGATTTGAGTCAAAGCTCAAGCCCTAGCGCAAGGGTATTTTTGCTGGGAATTGACTATTTCATACGTTGAATCCTACAATATTCAGTTTTTTTTTTATAAGTGGAGACTGTTTAATGAAGAAAAATGAATTATTATTTACCAGTAATGTGTGCCTCATTCAGTTGTACTCCTAAAGTCATACATTGTTCTTTTTAACCTTGCAATTTACCTTGGAAATAACTGATAGTGTTATTAATCATGTGGTCGAGAGGAAAAATCCGGTACACTTGGCATTACAATTTCGTTGTAAACTGTTTTATACCCACAAAATTATTATGTTATGTTGATTGCTCTCAATTTAAATTAGTGAAATGAAGGAACTTTCAAATTTTTTTGCCACAAACGCCCAGAATCCCGCGATTTTAACCGCACCTGGCTCAGTTAAATCGCAGAATTCGGCCCCTGTAACGTAAAATTCTGTATGCAACACGTGTATTTTGGATAATCTACTATCGTCTGCTCCTCAGCTCGTCGGTATTTGGTTTTATATAATGGTTCATCTAGAATTACAGAAAGTATCCATAAACATAAACATTTTATTAACAAACAAACAAATTATTCATGGATGAATGATAAAGAGGTGATAAATGTCTATACCTACGAATTTTATATTGCCACCATCTGCGTTTTAATATCCAACATGAAACTATCGTAAACCGTTATGCGACCTGTTATAAGATGATAGATCTATCGCCTAGCTCTCAGTCGTATTGTTGACATCAACTTGTTTGCCCTCAAAAGTTTTGAGAGTAAAAAAAAGTTATAAAAGTTGATATCGAGAATATGGCGAAGAGGTAAACGGTAAATTGATCGTTCTACAAAAGTTCAAATTACCATTTATCAAAGTTTTATGGTGCATTTGTGAATAAAAAATTTACCTCTGTAAAAAAAAAAGCTGATTAGCGCTTAGAAAGGGATTTTTAATTAAAACTCGCCGGGGAATTAGTGTGACTACTGGTGGATCAAAAATGCAAACTCTATTAGATTGGTGTGCAAAAAATATACCGTATTTAATATTATTTTTAACCTAGGGAGGTAAAATAAACGACCCTTGCCCACGAGTAGAATAAGCACGTGGGTAAGAGTCTTTTATGACACAAGTGAAAAAAAGTGCCCTTTTTTTTTACTATTGTCCTACAATACTGTTTTATGCACATGAAAGAAAGCGGTTTCCAATTTGTGTGATTACAACTCTCCCCTCTGGCTCGGGTTTTAACTCTCACACTCGTTAAAAACTACTTTTTTTCACTTGTATCGAAAAATACTATTATTTTATCTTCCATGGTTAGAACCCGATTTTCCGATCCGACGTAGGAGCAGAGTTAGATTTCTCTTCCGCGCAACGGGATTTGTAAATGTAACTTTGCTCCCACAGAGACGTCAAATTAACTTTTCTTGTAATTGTGACTTTTTAAGTTCATCAACAAACGTGCATGGCACTCCTAATGACACTCTCATGTTGTGTATTTTTTTGTCATCTATTTTTATCTCTCCAAACATAATTAACACTTTCAAGTGCAAAATCTGTGAAATGGAAGTGAATTCCGAAAGCTCAGATGAGATATAGCGATCCCAGAGTAGGATCCTTTGGATTATCGAGAGTAACCACTGTTCTCGTTTCTCTGATGTACTACTTCCCGCCTCTCCACTTACCTCCTACTCATCGTCAACTTTTTTCTTGTTACCCACGAGAGTACGGAATTGAGGAAGACTGTTATATAGTTCACTTTCCTGCTTCGACGAAACTTTAACTTGTGCATTCTCTCGAACACAGAATACAAAGAGTTGAAAAAAAAAGTGGAGAGAAAAACGAAAAGCTGCATTACCTTCTAACTCTACTCATCTTATGAAACTCACTCACTCACCCACAACCGCCTGACAGTGGGGTACCTGCACTTTTAAGTCACAAGGAAATATCTTCGCTTTGTTGGTACATGTCGACGTTATATCTCCGGTTGCTACCACTAGTTTTTCAAGTTAGTGCTCTTGAATTCTGGGTACTTTATATCAAAAATGTACACTGTAGTTGATGACGATGGGGGGAGAGAGGAGATTTTAAATGGTGACTGCCTGAGAAATTACTTGCTGAAGTTGGAATTATTTTGTTGGGGTATGATTCAGCTATATTTTCTTCTGCTTGAATTAAATAAAATTGACTAAAAGTAATCGATCAATCGAATTACAGAGCTGAGATTTTTTCCTGATTTCATATTTTTTTAATGTAGAGGTCTTAAGGAGTTTTATAAAACATCATTAGTTTTCAAGAAAATAGATATTTTTTTTAGCTGACGGATGCAGTTGCCGTTATATCCATATAAATTTCAATTCGTCAACCTGTGTTTATTATTTATGGATAAAATAAATACATATACAGTCCCAAGTGTAAATGCCAACTTGACTTTATGTGAAAATTTTCAATTATTCAGTCTTTCGGCTCGGTACCGGATTTTTTTAACCAGTCAGTCATAAACTACTAAATTTGTTCATTCGGAGGAGGAGGAGTGGAATTTAATAACATGTTTCTTGTAATTTGTTAGGTTTGTCTATGAAAGTTCAATTTTTTGTCTGGATGGCAGAAAGTTATTGCGAATAAAGATCATGCCAGAAAAAAGAAGAAAATTTAATTCAGCACGAAAATATGACGATTATTTTCAACATGGAATTTCCTTGACTTTACAATTATACCAATATCACTGGTTTTTTTCCGAGCGTTCTCAAATTAAATAATGTAACATTATTTCCAATTCTAGCTGCAACTACATTCCACACCCTCTAATCATGAAGCCACACAGGCGATGGAGAAAGAGAAAAAAGAATTGGAATTTGTTTGCCGCGTTAACAAGTTTTCCCGGCTTCATCAAAAAAATATTCTACATGAAAATGGATTTTTCCTTTTTACAAAAAAATCGCGATGAAAAACTTCTCCTCGAATTTATCAACGAAGCGAAACGTATCAAAACAGCATAGTCTGGAGTGAACAATATTCATTCATTTAACATTTCATTTCATTACATGCTTGTTGATTGTTTTCCTAGAATTCCACATTCACGAAAACAACTAGCAAAATATTTTTTAATTTTTTTCAAACCGTATACGTGTACCATCTACCATCTCTACCCTTCAATTATTCATTTCTCAACCCCCTCAGAATTGTACGTACCCTCATATTCCCCCTTAATACCGCCCAAACCCGGACGAAGCACCAATGGAATACGTTTTTGGGATACCGAGGGGGTTGTTCTGAAATTAAAATATCCTTCCTGGGCAATGATGCGAATTTTCGTAGTAATATAACGAGATGGTCGAGATCATTATTACCCCCATATAAAGGGCAGAGATTATTTGAGCTTCCCTCCTGTGTTTCTTTTCTCTTCTTTCGCTCTGGACCCCTCGGTCGTTGTAGTTCCCTCTCTGGATTGGAAGTAGTCACCCCTTGGTAATAAAAAAATATATTATATTATGTGCTGATGGGCATATGCTATACCAAGACCCTAATATAATTTTCTGCGAGATAACGTTACCCGTGATTTTTGATGCGTAGAAGGGTTTTTGATTGGCGTAGAAAAGGTATGTTGCCTTCTACTAATGGAATTAATAGTCATTATGAAAGGCAAATAATATGCGCTGAATTTTCTGTGGCAAAGGAAGAAAAGAATTGTTTAAGAAAATAAATATATTATGTTACAAGTCTGTACTTTTGTACTTGACAGACTATATTTGTAATGACTGTCGATATTCATCGTTTGTAACCGTATTCCATTCTTCCGATATGTATCGAATAATATTTTTGATCACAATTTATAGAAGCGCGAGTAAAAATTTACATCTTTTAATATGAACGTAAATCGCAATTCATTCTCTCTCTTTCGTCCTGCGGAATTAATTTATAATATCTGTCGTCAAAAGGAATTTTAATATTCGTGCGTGTCTGAACAATCTTACTCATCAATTCCGCCTCAGAGGCAGTGATCCTTAAATATTCCAAGCAGGTGTTAATAATCATCCACCTCCGCGAAACGCTCGCAAGCATATCCAACATGGCGTTGGTGTTCACAAGATAAACATTCATTTTACGGTTCACTGAGTAACGTCCATTTACCCTGTTGTTTAGCGGTCGATAAAATGTCTATTTAATGATAATGGATGTCCATACCTCCAAGTTTCAGGGCTCGATTTTCAGTGAAGCGGAATGATGGACTTGACTAATAATAAAAATAACAAGAATGTGCATTTTCGTTCTATTTGATGTTACGAGAAGTAGAGAGATCTTTTGATATTACGATGCGGGACAGTAATATTGGAGCTATTATGGAGTATTTTGATTGTGGATATTTTAATGCGCTTTAAACTGTCGTAGTCTAGAGGTGCCCAGGTAGGAATGAACGATGGAAACAAGGTTCGATCAGGCTTGATCCAGGATTGAGAATGGCTGGTCGAGCCTCGACTTCTAATATTGAATCAAGCTTGAACGAACATTGACAAATAACTATGCCTGGAGTATCACGCCTCGATCCCACCTTGGGTGTCATGATTGGATCAGAGTTGTAATCTAAATTTCGTCTAAGGATGTTTGTAAATCCTGATTCTTGCTGGACGAAATAAATAAAGATTTATTCAGTTATTAAATAAAACAAAGTAATTGAAACAGAAATTTGTTGTGAGAATTTTGAAATATTTAGATTCAACTTAAATTGCAAATAAAGAGACAATGGAGTCTTCACGTGGAGACGAGGTTTTCTATTTATGAGACATTTTTGAAAAACATTCATTGGTATCTTTCTCATCTCGTTCACTGAATCAAGTTTGAAACATGATAGAATGAGCTCGATGGAACATTGCTCCTCATATTTGAGTTAGTCATCGATTTGACGATGGAACTAGGTCTTCTTCTATCTTCAATATCCCTGTCTTGAGCAGTCAAAGTGTTCCAAGCTTAAATCACGGCTTGATTATATATTGACGACCCATGACTGAATCAATATACGATTCAACAATGGAAAGAAGCTTGATTGAAGGTTGGGTTATCACGTCTTGATGTCATATTTTGTTCCAGCTTTGTTCCCATCGTCAGGTTGGACTTTTGCTACCTGGGTAGTAAAAGGCCCACTGTCCTTGCATCATTGTTGAATTGAAACTTGATCACTGATTAATTTTTCTGTTCAGATGGGGAGCTTGAAAAAGTAGGTTTTAAGTTTTTTCAACTGCCCAGTTCAAATATTCAATTTTTATGGTTTGCCACATCTCTCTCTTTAGGGTTGCGTCTCTTTAATCCACAGGAGGAAACCGATTATTTGATCCACTTGCCTGCAGACCAAAGGCTAATAATCCCCATATACCCTCGGTTTATATTGGATTTTCATGGAATCAGAATCCCCTTGAGTCTATAAAAACTCAATTGCCTATAGATTAGTGTCATTTTTTCTTTAGCATTTACCTTTTTTGTCTCCCAGGCCACAATCTCGTGAACCCTCCTCGGAACAATGTAATCGTTAATTTTATCTGCCTAATTTCGTATATAACGAAAAGCACGTAGTAATGACTGCCAGTAGTTTACCCCACGGAAAATGCTCTCGTATTTCTTCAGCTTTCTCCAACTAGCCCCTTATCTTGATTGTCTCTGTGCGACTACTCGGTGGGGTTTCCACACGATCGTGAATCTTGTTAGCAGGCGGGGTTGCTTACGTTTGATGAGGCTTTTGAGATTTATCTAAGCCAAGTCGTTAATTTATTAGATAGGTTAAAATCACTTGACTCTTCGGTTCACTCTTGTAGATAATCGGGTAGATTCGTCACGATTATTCTCCACTGATTATAGAATAAATGAGATAGGAGTGAGAAATTGGTAAGGAAACTTTGAGAATCTGTTCAATTGATTATAACCGAGAGCAGTCACTTTTTCCATGAATACTGGATAATTTAAAAACTCTCTTGGAGACTACCCACGCCCACTTATCTCAATCATTCCTCTCGGCTCTCTGGCACGCGCTCATTCAAATGGTTTATAAATTTAAAAAAATGTAGAAATGTGTTCGTGAATGATTGGATGAAGAACCTATTAAATAATTAGTCCGCCAGGTTTATTATAAGTTGTCGGAAGGAGTCGAATAAAGCGGACATGAAAAGGCACATTGACAAATTAATTGACAACATTTTTAATATTAGTCAAGCGATGAAGTGAGAAAAATGTAGTTCAACGACGAAAGAAAATTTCTTTCAACACTATTTATGGAGATTTCGGACGGAAGCACTCTTTCCATGAAAAAAAAAGCACGTCCATTTTTTTTTAAAGGACAGGGAGCTAAATTTTTTTATTACACTCGTAAATTGGAAAATGGAGGTTTAGGAAATTTAATAATATAATTCAAAGATTTCAGGATCAAAACATTTTTCAATACCAAAGTTTACTGGTACCCCCTTTTTTGAAAGGAAATTTTACTTTTAATTTCTTACGTGACAATATTTACCCCTTTTGATCACTCGGAATTTTTAAGTTCATTTCGAAAATTTGTGGACACAAAATAGTATATTTCATCACGCTGTGTCGGAAAAGTAACTTTTCAGTCACTCGACGCGAAGCGGAGTTCTTTTTCGATACATTGAGATGAAAAATGGTTTTTGACTCGTGGGATTATATCCCTCGCCTTCGGCTCGTGATATAAACCTCCCACTCGCCAAAAACCATTTTTTTTCACTTGTCACGAAATATACGCTCACGTGCAGAATTACCGCCCGAGCCGAAGGCGAGGGTGGTAAGCACGTGAGTAAGGCTCCTTTATTTTACTTTCCGTGTGAGAACATGATTTTTCTGCCCGGCGTAGGAGTAAAGTCACAATTACACACCTCCCGTGCAGCGGGAGGGAAGTGTGTACTTTGCTCCCGCCGGGGAGAAAACGTAATTTTTCATCTCAATGTGTCGAAAAAGCACTTTCCAGACACTCGACGCGAAGCGAACATTTTTTTCCATTTGTTACGAAATATACTATTTTGCATGTGTCTCGAACAAAATTTTTCATCAGAATGAGCCGGAAAATGGGCTTTGAGTCTCACGGAGTGTGTTAAAAAGTGAACTTTGTTTCACAGCGTGCCGGAAAAATTTGCTATTGATATTCTCAGTTGATTTTTTTCCGTGAGCAAATAAAGGAGACGCTTTAATTGATAAGTGCAGCCTCACAGTGTCCGACAAGCTCCTACATCAATCGTTTTCTATTAGATGCATGGTGGACACTGAGTGACTACAAAGACCAGGGCGATGCCTTAGTAAGTAACCTACGAATGAGATTGGATGGAGTTAGCGCTTAGAGAAGTGGCCCGGCTCGTTGCTCTGTCCCCTGAGAGATGCAGCCAAATAAAGAGAAAGAGAGGAAGAGAGCGAGAGAAAGATGTGAATAGGGGATGAACTTGAGTGTCTGGTGCCCCTCGAAAAAGGGCGGGGCACGAGTCCTTCGGACCCCAAACGAAAAACCAACCCCTGGGTGGAGTTACTGCCGATATATGTTGCCTCTGTGACCCCACAAGCCCCAGAACTCGGTTAAATCTCGAGTCGTGACGGTCTACAGTCCCAAAAAGTGTCAGAAAAAAAATTCAATTCTTTTCCTCATCTTCATCGGGACTAGAAACATCACGACGTTTGATCTCCACTTGGATCGTAAACAGAGTTTTTATTGGATTATAGTGCACTGTGAATAGTGAAGGCTGGTTGTTGAGTTCTATTCAAGAAGTGATATTAGTTGATGTTGCACAACGTCAAATATTCAAACATGTCGAGAAGCTTTCTTGTGGATTCTCTCATTGGGAATAACTCACCGCCAACATATCCACTTCCCTATTATGGCAACCAACTGCCCAACTACATGTTCAACTTTTTCAATCTTGGCCTCGGCTATCAGCCGGTGAGACCTGTACCGAGGCCACCAGCTCTACCTGTACCGGTACCACAGAGCCCACCAGCCGTCATGGGGCTTCCATTATCTGGGCAAAGTCCACCGTCGCCTCTCAATGCTTCGGTCACTAGAATATCAGGTAAACTAAAATTTGATGACCCTTAGAAAATTGCCAAGGCTCTTCTAACTGCCCACAGTCACGAGATTTTTTTTTTTCTCAACTCCGTAAATTTCGACAAACTCAATTCAGACCATTTAAATTGTCATTTTGTACTGTTGTTGCCACAGTTGATTTTGAATTTCCTTTGGCTGTAGTTTTGATAACATTCTACTTCCGTACAGAAAATGATACTCATTACTAAATTCAATTTACAGAATTATCATCAACAAACGACTCATTATCTCGAAATAGTACGCCTACACCTCCACCAGCATCTCCGAATTCTCTCAACAATAGTTCAAAGAGGATTCGTACAGCTTTTACGAGTACTCAGTTGCTGCAACTTGAGCAAGAGTTTGCTAACAATATGTATCTCTCGCGTCTACGAAGGATTGAAATAGCAACAAAATTAAAATTATCGGAGAAACAAGTGAAGATTTGGTTTCAAAATCGTCGTGTTAAGTACAAGAAAGAAGAATTACCAATGGGACAAAGCCCCAAGTGCTGTTGTTTGAGAACTTGTGGCAAGAAGAAGGATGGCTGTAGTGATGAATCGAGCAAGTGTGATAACGATAGTACATTGAAGGAAGGCAGTGACGAGGAGGGTAAGACGATTGTGGAGGAGAGAGAGGAGATTGGTGATGGCAAGGAATTGGAAGTTAAGAAGGAGCTTCGAACATTACCCTTTTTGGACGCTAGTTATCCGAGCCTACCGGGCTTCTACGATTATCAGGGACAGGGCGAGACAAATGAACTCTGTGATCTTTCATCGAGAAAACGTCGCGGTGATCATTTAGAGCCTTATATTACTCACATTAATAAAAAGTCTAAAGCTAGGGGTGGCTCTTGCACCCAACATACTGTTGAAAATATTGTGAAATTATGAATTTATTTAAAAAACGGTTAACCCTGAATTGATGGCCGAACGAGTAACTATTACACGGGTAAGAAGAATATTCCGGAAAAAAACTCAATTGTGTTATTGAAAAGTGCAAACAATATCGAAGAATCGTTTAATTGGATGGCAGCATCGAAACTGGGGTTAATATGAAGGGCTCAGTGAAATCTGTATAATCCATAGGAATTCAAAGACTGTACTTTTTTAAATATTTTTATGACCGTATGACAATTAGAGATATTCAGGGAAGAGCTGGAGAAAATTGACAGGTTCCAATTGAAAAAATATATCGACAAACCAGAAAAGAAATTGCTCAAAGAGAAAAAAAAAGTATTTTCCTGAAGGAATTAAGATGGAAATACATCCACAAGTATGCATTTTGTAATTTGTTCTACTTTATATAAAATGTAGAATATGGAAAAGTCGTAATTTTAATTATTTATGATGGACTCCAAAACAGAAGATCATGAATGATGTATATATTTTTAAATGAAAAGAAAGACTGTATATTTTGTAATATTTATGATGGGACAAGAATAAGAATAAATAGAATTTATTAATATGAAAATCACTGACCATTTTTTATACGCCATTCACCTATAAAAATACCAATGAATAAAATTCCAGGGATGTATTTTTTCTGTACCACGTTTGAAATGGCAGACACGCGCATAAATATTAAATTCTTGCAAGGGAATATTTCTAACCTAGGGAGGTAAAATAAAGGACACTTACCCACGTGCTTATCAAACTCGCCTTCGCCTCCTCTGAACATTCTGCCCGTGAGGGATATATATCTAATATCTAAATATTTCTCGTTGTAAATTCTCCCGTATCGAGACAAATATTCGCTAAAAATTATATATTTTTTCTGTAATTCCGGAGTGAAATATTGTAGTATGAACTTTTACTAGACTGTTACGTACTTTTTACTTAAAATTACGGAACTTTGGCCGAGAGTTCCATAATTTTTTTAATTTTATAATTCGATTCTGTAATTCGTGCGCGAATTGAGTTTTTGTGTTCATGTATTGATTTGTATAATATAACTTGTTGCATTTGATATTTTCGCGTACATTGTACCTAAGATTGAGTAATTTCTGCGGCAATTATTAGAGGTATAGGTGGGCGAAGCCTGCAATGGATGTGGGACCATGGAGTACGGAATGCTTTCAACCATTAGCTTCGTCGGTAAAGCATTGAAATTTCTGTCGATGTTTTTCATATTCCGGGCTCATTGTCTGTGATCAATTGGTCCTCGAACATGTGCAGTACAGTTTTGCTGTATTTCCAGTAAATTGGAGGGTCTGAGAAGAGTCGAGTTTAGTATTAGTATTAGTTCAGTACTCAAATATCGGATTTTATCATGTTTTAATCTGCAAAAGTAGGCAGAATAAATATTTCTCTCATAATCATGTATGTTTAATTATATTATAGGAGAGGATTATCGTCGTTTGTAGATTGATTACACCTAATTCAACAATAGAATGTGCGTAAAACTTTCATCGACAAGATTCTACATTATTCATTATTTGTGAAGCAGGTCTAGCTGCCAGTACGAAACTACGACAAACTCTTTTATATCAGTATTCCGTTAGTAATCCCAAAACTTTCCCCAGCATGTGAAATATTTACAAAAGCTTTATCTGAAATTCATAAGAGGCTAATCTATCATACCCTTCACTTCGACTCTACCTTAATTTTCGTTTTACTTCTTCAAAGTAACTTTAAATTGGATAGATTCGAATTTTATCCCACAGCAGTGAAAAATAAAAACTGTTTAAAAAATGTTTGCTAGCTCAAGCAAATTTCATACGTATAGGATATGTAGCTAACGTTGACATAGACAGACGTTATTCCCAATTCACACGGTGTATTGATTCCTCCTTCACCTTCAGCCACGTTCATTCATCTATTCGTGTTCTCAGAATGGGAGAAAAAAAAATGAAAAGCTAAAAGTCTCATGTCACCATGCCGTCTGGGCTGTCCTCATGCCAAGAAGCCAAGAAAATTCGGTCGGTATTATGAAGGGAAAAACATGAATCCTCTTACGCTTGAAAAAACATCATGCATTATGCACGTCAAACCGCTTGGAAAGCTGTATATTTCGTAAATTTGTCAAGAGGGCCTCCACTTTGGGACAAATTTAAGGTAAAACGTAGTTAATGGCGTTAAAGAGGAGCGATTCAACAATGCCACCGAAGACTCTTCAGTCTGCCACAATGGCACACTTGTGTCGCGAAAGAGTCAGCGGGCGGTCTCTTTTCACCGCTACTCGATCGTCATACCTACCACCTTTTTAGATTTTTTTTTTTCATCTCTCTCTTTTCTTTTTTTTAATCTTGCCCTTCGTGAAATACAAACGCTGACTTCGTGCCTCGACCATCCTCACGGCCATTCACTCGCTGGCTACGGGTCATTCTCAGCTTCCATTCAAGCCCCAAAACTTTCGGGATGAATGGATATAGAGGTCTCGGCTCGTTTCGGAGAAACATCGTGCGAGTTAGTGGGAGGGCAAATTGTCATACCATTGGAGAAAAGTTGTTTGTAACAATCGACGTGTTCTATTGGGTTACCAAAATTGTACTGCGGTTGAGTCGTTTGATCTTCCCTCAGGCGTTTTCCTTAATACGAGCTGAATTGAATGAGATTTTGGCGTGTACTATGAAACTCACATGAATTTCTCGATGAAATTATTCGTTTCATCCTGAGAATTTTTTGAAAAATTATGAAAAAATCCACATAATCTAGGATTTACGGGGAACCATGTGCATTAAGATATACTGATGTGGGAAAATTATTCCTACTTACGATTCGGGAATATACGTACCTCATTTTTCTCGATTTTTATTAATTTGCGGGTAATGATGAAACTGAAATTTACATGTTTCACTACTTTTTTGCAAAAATTTTCAATATTCAATTAGGAAAATTCTTCCCATTTCAGCCAGTGAGGCGTGTTCAGCATTGTATGCTGTGTTCATTTGCGTAAAGTGGGCTTATCGTTAAAAATTAATTACCTGGTGTCATTAATTTTGGAAATAACCACTCCAGTAGTGAAATGGAAATGTTAAGTAATTTAAAAAAAACGTTTTTTTACCTGCCTCGAGCCACGAAAAATTTAGAAACACTTTATAATTTTTTTAAAGTAAATTTCTCTCCTCTCAGCTGAAGATTATATTTAATTGCCAAGTTTTGAGTCATCAATTTTTGATACAAGTAAAGACGTTCTTCTTAAAAATTTGTTTTTTCTCTCAGCGTAGTGCACCCAACTAGGTTCGATGGAGACCTGCCACCACTTAATGGATGACTAGTTGATCTAATTAGTTACAAACCTATGGATGCAAATGCAAGTATTTTAATAACTCACTATTGATGTGAAATAGATAGCACGCTCCAGATACTAAATTCCCGAAATTTCCACTCTGCTCACTCCTCGATGTCAAACCGTGAAATTCTGACCTAACGAATCTCATCGTCAATTAATTGTACGTACCCCAGGCATTTGAATATTCAATTAATCAAATGTCTGACAAAGACAGAATTACAAGTTCGTCGTCTGACCGGCTTACCAGTTGACGAGCGATCAGCTTCATTTCTCCCTTGGTATCCCTGGCTGACGTTACCTGTCGCATTCCTCTCGCACGTTATGCAAACTTCTCCCCTGGTTTTATCAAAGTGGATTACATGATTGGGAAAGCTAGAGTCTATCTGCTTCACTAGAGCAGATCTCGAACTTATGTTAGCACATATAGGGAGGCAATTAGTTCGGTTTGATACTCTAATTTAGCTCGTGCAACGAGGCTCTGGCACATAATCCAAACACTTACTTCTATAAATGGCATTTCACTGGGACTTCAACCTGATTTATTTTTGGTGGATTTAATGGAAGGATAGCCAACAAATTTGTACTTAACGTTTCAATATGTCTCATTATTAATAATTTCCATGAAATTCGAGTAGAGCATGAGAAAAACAAAATTTTAAAGCGTTAAGGTAACAGAGGATAATGTGGAGGGAATAAAATCATCCGGCTAAAGGTCTTCCGGTGATGGTCAGATATAAGTTTATACGCACGTGGAACGATTTTTATTATAAAAGAACAAGAAAGTAATAAGATCATTTAAAATTATATTCCGCCAACGTAAGTAAAGAGAGTTGTAACTTGGAAGGCTCAATAAAATTCCCTGACTTCTCGGCTACTTCTAGGTCAAATTCATTAAATCTGCTGACCATAGAAAATGGTTTTTGTATGAAAAAATATTCCACTTGTAAAGTGGTTGGACTCTAATTAACCCTTTAACATAAAAAGGAACTCTTTTATATAGTTTATGATGTAAAATTTATTTTTTGAGTCTACTAGAGCATCATGCGCCCTAAGGCGCCCAAGAAAATATGAATTAAATTCATCGACCAAGAGGAGGACGAATAAAAAGTTAACATTCATTCCTTTAGTCGTTGCCAATCTCCTTAATGACAAAGAAAAGAACTGTTTGGATACGGAAGTTCTGCATTGAATGGAAATTGTGCTATAAAAGACGACTTTTCCATTTGAGCGACGTCCTTCGTCAGTAATTTTATCGACAATAAAACATTCAAAACTTAATTTTTCAATAAAATACCGCTGTTAAAATTTTTCTATATAAAATTTATAAACTGGGTCTCCAACGCAGTTAGAAATCCTGGCAACATTAAATTGGATCTTTTCCCATTGGATTTACGAATTCCGGAAACGAAAATTTATCGGTCACTCGAGTCTCAAGTAGACCAATGAATACTCGGACACTCGAAAAATCAAACAATTTCCAAGTTTCGTTGAGGAAAAAATTACTTTGAAAAGACTTCTCACTCTTGTACAACCATTCTGCTCAATTGGACACACTGCTGGATCTCGGACAGTCACCAGCAGTGTCCCCAGAATAATTGACAATAGCCCCGAGCGAGTGGGCACGAGGTCCAGAAATACACTGTCAAAGTATTCAAGAAGCTACTACGTTTTTCATTGTGCAAAAAAAATGTACAAAATGCCGATTTTGTAGCAGCCGTGTTTCACGGGTATTTGTAGAAATAGCCGAAGGACCCCGTGAAACGATCTGTAATGGCGGACATACCACCATTGTTGTTTTCTCCGTCATATGGCTGGAGAAAACCGTTTACAGAAATTTCAAGTGTTGTGCCCGCACAACATTCAATGGGAAAAGAACCAGCTCAACGAATGTGCCTCTTGAGTTATAACACATTTTTGTCGTACGTATTTTTGACGCGACAGCTTCGCATTTTTTTTCTTCATCCACTGAATTTGATCGAGCGCCTCTTCAGAGTGCATAAAATGAAATGAATTAGCGCACCGGTTTACAGCCGATCTCTTTTTTGGGTTATGCTTTTTTTTTCCTTTCGTTTTCATTTTCTGCTCCCTCTACTTGTCGCCTTTATAACCCCCTTTTATATTATTACGGTCTCCAGGGTCTCTTTTCAACAATTCAGCGGTTGGACGGGTATGTTTGGCTCACAGTGTCGAATGACGAATCGGTTTTATCCAAATGCCAAGGTCTACTTGAGGATTCACCATTGTTACAACATATTGCAACTGAATCTGTCTCGAATATTCCAATATTGGGGTGAGATAAACCACTGTGATATGCAACTATCATCATCATATTGGACTCCTGAGGGAGTTATGAATTGAATGTCCGCGCCACCTTAATAATTAAATCTCTAGGTAGCGATAGGTTGGATACTCTTCGCCGAACTAACGGATTTACACATGCTTCGTGCCCTTAATATACATCTCATTATTTATCTGAAGGAACGTATGTTTATTGTGTTTTCTTATTCATTACTTATGGTATTTCGGCTTTTGCGAAATTTTTGCTGAGGACGATGTTTAAGTGGAGCACACTGTAAGCAAGTTATTAAAAATCAATGGCATTCAAATATAAATCTTTCATGAAATTTCATATTGAATTTAGAAATTCAGCAGAATTGTTTTTTTTTTATTGGCTGACCATTGAAATTTTTCATTTTGGAATCGTCAATAGAAAATTTTCAACAGACAAAATTAACAGAATCCTATTTTTCTATACAATTTATTATATTGATATATTTTCTATAGAATAGAGAAAATATATCAATATAGAGATATAGAGAATTTTGTATAGAAACCAGTTAATAAAATAAGTTGTATATGACGTATATAATGCTCCTTGCATTATGAAGTAAACCAGAAGCTTTCTTATCTCGTATAATGAGAATGTTCAAATTGATCGACCTCCTGGTAGAAATGAGGTTAGCGTGAAGAACCACTGAAGAGATTAAAGTTTACTCTCCAAGTCTTGACTGAAAATTGTGATCTGATAAGTTTTACCAGGGGCGCTATACTTGGCATGCTCGCTAGGGAGAACATGCTCGCTAACTTGTTTGCGTGCATAAAGAAACACGAAATGAATTTGCACGCGAGAAGAAGTCAACGAACTCATATTTTTCGCATTTCTATTATTTTCTCATCCTATTTTCCAACAATGCAATTCGTTTTTTTTTCCTTTAGAAAATTACAGATTTTTGTTGTGCCTAGCATGTTTCCATATAACTTTGTCCATATACCTGATATAAATGAATACTGAGAACACGTGTTTATATAGTATTTGCATGTAGGCTAAGAGTAATGGGAATTACAATTGACGTAATGGTAACCAAAGAAGCCTCCAAGTTTGCGAGTTTTCCAACGAGTCATTATGGGATCGTTATACAGCAGCTGGTGGTTAAGTACTAGAGTTTTTTTTATGAGAATCTCGACATAGCTGACTGGAGCCATCGATGGAGGATTATTCTGGGGCATTGAGAGTCAACATTAACAGCACCTGCCAATCTCCCCAGTAATACTTCTCGAGGTTTGACTTGATAATGAACGATGAATTTGCATGCTATATTTCATAATCTCTTGGGTGAAACTCGTAAGGTAGCAATCTTGTTACTATATTCGACTGGTTTCGAGAGGAACTCAGTTAACGTGAAACAGTTCTATCAAACTCGGTAAATCCTATTTGTCAGTGCAGAAGTAATCAAGGCATGGACAGTAACATATCTGTGGAGATCTTCCCAAGATCCTAGAAAGTACAGGTCTGTGTCATTCAAGACCCACTCCATTTTCGTCTTGAGTGTCCCAGTGGCCAGCAGTAGACCACATCACGCCATCACCTTCACGGACTGGGTAACCGCAGATGGAGACGTTGATGTGTCAGGGAGGTAATGGATTTCACAGTGTTAACTGACTGAATGCGTGTGGCAAAAGATGAACACATTATAATACTCGTCAGTATATTATTTGAATATATTAAATGCACGGATGTAATTGAGCCGCATGTTCGCAAAACAATTAGTGCGGATTATCGCAAGTAATTTGAGTCTCACCAGGTATAGCTGACTGGAGATACTCGTTAGGATTGGTTTTCGTTAATAACGAGAAAAATGAAAATGTTGTATGAGTGCCTTCCGCATCTGATCGGCCAACCTTTGGAAAAACTAGAGACACCGGCAGTGGTACTCCCTAGGCCAATACCATTCGATGGGATTTTATATGTCCAAAAGATTTTATTATTGGAATTTATGTTTTCAATAGTACTGAATGGAAATATTACACCAGTTTTTGCAACAACAGGTGCGATCTGTTTCTTTATAGCGTATTAATGAATTAAAAGGCTATAGTGCCAAAACGGTTGGAGATAAAGACACATCTGTAAAACCAAAAATATTGGTCATGTAAAAACAAATATTTTTTATTTTATCACTTTTTTTCCCAGCTGTTATAGGTGTAGATATATCGGGGGTTAAAGGCAAATGGGTGGGACGTCAGGTGGTGCGCGCAATGCGACCGTGCCTCAACGTATATGAAAGAGAACTAGTAAAAGATAGGAAAAAATATTTCAAACAAAAAATTTTCACAATTAATTTTTATAATAAAAAAAGTACCCTTTCCCCTTTTACCCTCGATATATCTTTATCGATAAGAGGGCGGGAAACAAGTGATACCGCAAAAAATGTGTTTTTATATAACCACCATTTTTTGCTTTACAACTTTTTCTGTATTTCCAACTCTTTTTATACTATGGCTTATTAAATAATTAACGTATTATAAATAAACAGATTGCACTTATTGTTGTAAGAATGGTTGCAATTTTTTAATTTAGCAGTCTCAAACGCATAGAATCCAATAATAAAATGTTTTGGACCACTTTAATCTGATAGAAATTTCTCCGAAATCGACTGAACCGTTAGTGAGTTAGCTAGCAGACACTTTTTGAATTTCTATATTTTGTATTTTTTTAATTATTGCAGTTATTCCAATTTTATTGCACGAAGCGGTTTGTTGAGAAGCTATTAGTCTGACCCACTAAGAGTCACACATATTGGGAGGCGTGAACGACGAATATGTGTTCCGATTTGTCAAACTTGATAATAATTTAGTTATGATAGACCTGATTTGATGCGTAACTAGACCTAGATAGAATTTACACTTAGGGGAAGCTATAAAAAGATGCATAAAATATGAAAAAATGGGCTCAGCCGGGATTTGAACCCGGGACCTCTCGCACCCAAAGCGAGAATCATACCCCTAGACCACTGAGCCGCTCTTATAAAAAAACGTTCTGACATGCGACAAAAATCACTTTCAAAATTGAAGAAAAAAAAAAATGGGCTCAGCCGGGATTTGAACCCGGGACCTCTCGCACCCAAAGCGAGAATCATACCCCTAGACCACTGAGCCGCTCTTTCAAAGTAATTTTTTCATGTCCAACAAATATCACTTTCACATTTTAAAATATGATGAAAAAAAAAATTGGGCTCAGCCGGGATTTGAACCCGGGACCTCTCGCACCCAAAGCGAGAATCATACCCCTAGACCACTGAGCCGTTATTGAATTAAATTGATTTATCGAAAGTATAATACAAAAGTCTTGTTTTGTTACGTCTAGATCACCAGCTCTACAGGCTTCATATCTAAGAATACGTAATTATTTAGAAATTGTTGCAATGATTGTGTTTATTGTCTACATATCCATGAGACCTAGCCTCTTAATTTTTGGTTTTATATTTTGTTTCGGCATATGTAAATTATTATGCAATTTATTGCTCAATGCAATTCCTTTAATCTTATATTCGATAGAAATTAATTGGTAAATCATCATCTTGATCCAATTTACATAGAAACTCATTGATAGGCTTAATTTACTTCAAATATAATTTCAACATATGGTCTACATCGAGACGAAGCGACCGCTAAAGGTGATGATTTTGTGTCAACATGAATAAGCATAATTTTGTTGGAATCAGCGAGTAAAGAAATTTGATCATTACAGCACAATTACTTCTGCGCCAAATATTTTCTCAGTAGCGGAGACAAAATGTTACACTCGATGAAGCCTGGTATTGAACGCAATAAAATTGCCCGTCAGCGAAAATCTTATAAAAACTAAAAATGTTCATTCCACAAAATTCAATTATTTTCCTCTACGGTTAAACCGGAATTGTTATGACAAAGGAGACTAAAAATGCTACAAATAAAAGTTTCAGAATGAAAATTAATTCAATAGAGCTGCTATAGCAAGCACTACCTTCATGAGGTAGAAAAAAAATAGTTAGATTCATCGTTTTAATATATCTTTTCGTAATTGACAGGGGCCCACAGGTAATAAGAAATTTTACTCTGCATCTGATGGGATTATCCAGCCGTCTGTATATGCATTTCCCACGCGTACTTCCACTCCTCTATCTGGTCATACACCTACGCTCTACTTGCAAAACGTAAATTTTCTCTCTACCCCTTTCTTCTAGTGTTCCCGATACATGGCACACAGACTCAACAGTTTTATTACCACTTACAAGATCAATACTGTCCTATAACCGAGCTGTGAATATTCGCTAACAACAGCACAATTGGACTCCATCCAAAAAACCTCTTCTGATCTAATTGTATGCTACTGTTTTAATGACCACTAGTTTTTGTCCCTTTAAATAGTAAACAGCCAGATGGCAAAGCTTAATTCAATTATCGAAAAATTGCGCGTTGTGCTAATTTCGTGGTGTGCGCATCGATACACTTTAGCCAATTTGTTCCTTTAATTTGGGAAACAATTTTGAAATTTTCGCAAACCTAGTGCACTGTGTGTGTAAAGAATTTTGAATGATATTTTTCAAATAAAAATAGCCCGTTAGACACTATAGAATATAATGATGGAGTGATGGACATTTTTTTATTTTACTTCTACTATATAATATAATTAAAATAAAATGGGACGGTTTTTTTGTTTCTGTAGACTTTTGAATAACGCTCTGTTGCACGATCGACTTTTATGAACAAAGCGTCTTCAGGCACTGCATCATATAATAGTGGAGGGATTAAGATTTTTTGATTTTCAAAAATTACCAATTACGGACGCGAAGATAATCCTATGCAATTTAAGGCATGCTAAAGCCCTAGCCATGCCGATGGAGGTCTCTTCAAAATTCATATCAGGTTCCGAAAATTGAATTTTTGATTTAAAAATCAATGAAATTATTTCAGCCTAATTATTTAATTGACGAAGTGGCAAAATCCTAATTATCTAATTCCTAATTATCTGCAACTTTTGGGTTACTCTAATTTCACGCCCAAACGGCTCAGGACCTCTCAGCCTAATTTGCCACAACCAATGAGATAGAATCACCACTTAATTTTTCAACTCGTCAGAATTTTTGACACCTCGGAGCAATACAAAAGCCTGAAGATCTGCTGACTCTTCGAATCCCTTTTCCATTAAACTCTTAGCAATTGCAGTTTATCTGACCTAAGATAATTGCGGGTTAAGACAAAACGATAGTCCACTTGGAACTTGGCGTTCCACTTTTTAAAAAACCGTCGACATCGATTCTCCCGATCTTTCAGGGCTTATTAAGATTCAATCGTTGCGACGCTTCGGTTACATCTTTTAACGGCAGGTTAACCAAAAAATGATTAGATCTTGCCCTCGAGTCCGACTTGCTTAGACCCGATACCTCCTTTATCCTTTTATTCTTACTACGAAATGCAAGATGACAATCCCAGACACTTACCGTCGAGTCATTGCACTTAATCCTTATTTAACCCCTCACACAGTGTCCATCAGCCCTTCAAGGATTAACTCGACACACGGTGGGCAATATCGACAAGCCATCGAAGTTCACTGATGCTCAGAATAGAAAACGATTTTACGCTCACTTAGTCCCTAAACTAATCAACAACGAATCATCTCACGATTGATCGTATAAAAATTTCACGCTCTCTTCCACACGTCCGCCATTCATTTTTCTTCCTTATCGGTGTTGATCGCTTGTTTGGTAAAAAAAAACTTTTATCTCGTTTCTTTGGAGATCTTTTATTCTTTCGGGTGTCTATCAGTCGATCTATAGAGCATTACTTGCTGAAGAGAATTTTCTCCCAGGCGTTGGCAATATTCCGGTATCTTTTGGCGTTTGAATAAATTCCATTATTTGTAGTTAATTGAAAGTTTTATCGCAACAATTGAACATTTGTTCATTGTTAACGAATACGGTATTCATTTAGCTACCGCTTGCTGGGAAAATTAGTCACTGATTATTAGTACATATTAAATTGGTGATATTCAAACCTACTGTTCGTTAACAGATAACTAGATCATTAAGGATTAATGATAGATTGTGTAGATTGTGACATTTTCAATTATACAATCTATTCAATTGAATTGTTAGGGGAAAACTTGAAAAACTGGTAGATACTTGGATGTCATGAAGTTTTTAAATTTTGTTTTTTTTTCGAAATCTCCAAATTTGTCATACGAAAAGGGAACTTTGGATTCGCTAGCAGTTAAGACTCTGGTGACAACTTCATCGACGTAGACGCGTTCATTAATCGGATAATAGTTTAAATGATTTTTTTCGAAAGAAATCCAAATGAATGCGTAAAAGATAAAAATTGAAAATCCCCATGAAAAATGTAAATTGGTTCATTGTAAAAAAAAATGAAAAAATTGAAAACTCAATAATTTACAAATTGAGCAAATCAGAAAAAAATGAAAAGCCTCCGAAAAATGACAAAATGACGGTTTAAACTATAATTAAATTTGAAAAATTGTAAACGAAAGAATGACAAATTTCTGACGACCAAGTTATCCTCGAATTGTTGAAAGATAGAAGAATTAAAATCCAAGAGCGGAAAACAAAAGCGCAGAATTAAAACGTTGGGGAAACGTTGGTTGTTATTTTTGTTTGTTTCAATATTTATTTGATATGTAAATTTGACTCCCGTGCTTTAATTTTCCTCTTTCACGCTTTTATTCTTTCTTCAAAAGTGTATTTACCTAAAAAATTATTTCCACTAGCTCCGAGTGACGTGTTTGACTGCATGAGATTTTCCCATCATTTTTCAGTTCTCCTCTTATCAATTTTATAGTTTACCTGATACTCGCTTTTTCCCCTGTTGATTTCTCTAATAGTGTCTACTTGTTTGGCTGCATTCCATTGCCTTCTTGTGAATCACTTTGCGCTACGTATAACCCTACAGCCCACGTCACTATGTTCCCTCGGGTATGGTCGCGTCACATCCTCTAGCACCTGGCTTTGTAATGGAAATTGAGTGAGGTGGATGTGGGATCCGTCGACGGCAAGCTTCGTGGTACCGCACCAGAGTAAACGCAATTTTCTTCTCTGTAGGTTCCGCCAAGCTCGATATATACCATTGAAATCTTCTCCCATCAAGAACCCGTGACGTCAGCCATAAACCCGATAGTCTTATAGTATGCGTTAATGCTTCTTTTTTCTTTTATCTTTGTTTGTTTGACAATGTATTTTGTTTTGGCGCAGGTTGGCCTATTTTCTTGTGACAATATTTGCATCCTCTGTATTTGGTTATGAAAGTTTGATGCAGTCTCTTCGATATGCATTTACGTGCATAAGATATCAGGAATATTGATGAAGCAATTTATTTTAGGATTAACAAGTTTCAAAAGAATTTCTCTATATTTTCCCGGTGCACGTTCTGCTGGATCGGCAGATATAACGATTTCAATAAAACTTTTTTTTTTAATTCTAAAATTTTTCATTCAAACATATTGTATTGACCTTCATGAATATGAATGGATTTGAATAATATTTTATTAATAATCCTCTAACAATTTATTTCTTAGATACTGCATTTTTTCATTTTTCTTTCTCTTCACGTATTAACATTTCAGTAGCATATGCAGAACGAATGCACTCCCTAATATTTTCTTGAAAATAAAAAAAATCCAAGGGGAAGTAATTCGAGAAAGGTACATTCCTAATTTACAACCCCTTTGGTCATATAAAGTGTTAGTTCGTTAGTGAGATATTTGCATAATTTCCTCGCCTCACCCTTTCTACAATCGTGTCAGGATATAAAAAAAAGGGGCGTCTAATGTAAGAACACCAGAACACAAAAGGGACTTGGTGCAGTTGAAAAGTACCGGACCACTTATGCTTATGGTAATTTTATCTCCTCACCGAAACTAATGTCGCTGCTGAATAAAAAGAAAAAAAAACAGGAACTAAATAATAATTAGTGGCAATTATTGGGCCGTGTTTCGCCATCTGACAATCGGTGCTAAATAATACCTGTCCAATTAGTCATTTGAATTTACATACGGCGATATTAAAATTTTTCATTGCTACTCAGATAACAAATAAATTAGAATGGAAAAATTGAGAGTACTTGGGTGTAACAGCAGCCTCTGTTATTACATTTCTCTAGAATCCCGGGTAACCTTTTCGGTGTAACCTTTTCAGTGCAGATAATGTTATTAATTTATCTCTCCCGAGCGTATTTGCGTTGAATCTCTCCTCAGGATGTCTCCGGTAATCTTGAAAGGAAAATACCAAGAATCTTGGTATTTCATTGTAAGAGAAAATAATGGATGAGTGGAAACTGTGACTTTTCTCACAATATCACTTCTCAACTCGGCAATAGTTTTCTGAAAAACAGGAAATTTGTGTGGAATTAAAATATCTTGTTGGAAGTGATTGTTATTATTCTTGCATCCATCTTTATAGTTAACTCTCGAGGCAATATGATATCTTAGAAAGTGGCAATAACAAGGATTAGTTATAGATAAATAAATCGCGAAAAGAAACATACTCGAATTGACTATATTTTAGATTAGAATCTTCTGGTAACCCATCAACATCGAACTCTTAACTCTGAAGTCTATATTTTTAACGCTTGAGGCTGCTCCTAGAGCTCATTAAATCTGTTCTAACCCGCTTCGAATCCCCGCAAAGTACAACTCGTAATTGTGAAGTGTAAATTCTTAACTTGTAACTCTCTTAATAGTTCCTAGAGCCCATTTAATCCCCCTCCCCTTGAGGCCCCTTCAAAATCCAACTCTTAACCTCTTATTAATCCTGTTAATAGGCCACGGGGTCCGTTATTTGCCCGTCCCCAGCCCCTTTTCGTACCTAATCAAAATCCAACTCTAGTTCTTGATTGTTAAGGTTCAATTTTTAACTCTTTCACATGGTAATAGTTCACAGATCGGTTCAACTTCCCTCTAGACCCCCTCAGACTCCCTAAAACTGAAGGTTTATCTTTGAACACAGATCGGCTTTCATAGACCTGCTGATATTGTTCTTCCAGTTAGAAATAAAAATTGGGATTAACGAGGGAAAAAAATAGAGTCGCCGATGAAGTATCCAGTACATTTTCAAAAGATTTTTGAATTAATTTTTCGTGCTGATTCCTCTCTGTGCACCATATTTCAAAAATGAATAAAATATAGTCTTTTATCGTCCCTCAGGTGCAAAAATTCCCACGTAATTCTCTCCTTTTCGTAGATTTATTGGCATAAAAGCATATAGCTGCGGACTTACGTGAGGTTGACGGATACGACGGCACAGTGACCTATATCCATACCCTTCGGGTCTAACCAAGGGAATGTACACTTGACGTGGCATCACGGAGTAAACCTTAGTCTCTCACGAACGGGGTAACTGTCCATGCATATGGGCTGCTACACAAGCCAATAATACTGACGCCACAAATGCATGATAGCTAGGTACGCAATTTACTGTCTTGCCCTAGAGGATAACCCAATTTGATTAATAGATCCATTCAATCTACTCAGAGAATGATTGACCGGAAGTTCTGATTCGGTTTTGCGTGCTGTAGGATGGGCTCAAGGAGTTGGGGGATTTAGAGAGGAGAAAGGGGTCGTGGAGAGATTGCTCGATAATTGACTGGTAAGGAATTCGAGCGAGGTTCACTCAACGATGGTCGATCGACCTCCAAAATTCCTTGGTCTTGCGTTGGCCATTCCGAGACAGTTTCCTTGATCGAACTATTCCTTTGAATGGTGAAACTCGAGCCATTTGCAATCTTCAACACTGGATTTCAATTCAATTTACCCAATTGAATTCATAAACTCGGCGTTATCTGGCAGGAATCTACTTGGATCTATTATGACTATCATCCGGGGTAATTCAATTTTAGTTGAATTATATTCGATAATTGATTTGGGAAAAGAAGAAAAATCTCTAGAATAATTTTTATGGTTGCACGATGAAATTGATACATCATGCTGTCCGTATAGGAAGACGGAAAAATCTATACGTAAATTACGTCTTTGGAATGATAAACTACGAGTTTTCGTAATCGTAAGTTATGATTTTATCAAGAACATGAATTACGATTTTTCCCTCGTAACTTGTGATTTTGAAATCGTAAATTACGATTTGAAAAACGTGGATTACCTCGTTTGTAGGTAGAGAAGCTGGAGGAAAATAACCGATTAATTTTGAAGAACGAATGGTATTTGACGAATTATTTGTATACTCGGATTTCAGCCAAGCAGTGTTTTTTTCTCCATCTAGTATATAGATTATTCAATATGAATTGCGTTGGAAGGTAAGAAACAGTTGATAAGCTGCTAGTGAATTTCTATCGGATTTTTTTGAAACTAAACCGACCGCCGTAGATATTGCATTCCGATTGATTGACATCGGCGTAAGACAAGTGATCACAATAAAATTGAAGATGCCGGTTTCTTGTCGATTGTAATAAAACGAAAGTACATCTTTTAATGAATTCACGACACGTATAAACAATTTATGATCACCGATTTTATTTTCAATTTTATACTACGGTATCCTCGGAGGTAATCAAACTTTGATGGCTAGAAGTGTCATTCGTTATAGGAAAAACACATAATTTGAGACGTGAAACATAAAATTTATGGATGATTTAGAGGTGATTTCAGAAAAATGGATTCAATAAAATAAATTAATATGAGTAAGCGGTGGAATACTGTCACTGGGAAAATGAAGAACGGAAATATAATTCTATGACTGAAACGGTAGCCAATCCTTTTTCGAATTTCAGCAAATGGTTACAACAGCTTTCGAATGCGGCGTATAACCGCATCGAAAATTAGTCCGTCTCTTGGACAGTTTTCCTCCATTAAGTCATATAAATCTTTGTCGAGTGATTTTTGTACAAACATCAAAGAGCGCTACTTGAAAATTCTAACAAAAGCAAAAGTTTGATGAAGACGAAAGTTCTGAGCAATAATACCTTGCTTGTAACGAATTTCTCTGCGAGAATGAAATAGTATTTTATGCAACATGTGCGTAATGGTGTTTTTGGCTCGTGGGAGGTTGTAACACGAGCCGAAGGCGAGTGTTATAATCCCACGAGCCAA